>JAFNEN010004969.1:0-35000 GCA_019343175.1 Oedothorax gibbosus
TGGAAGTCGGAATTCGCAAAAGGAGTGTGAAAACAAACTCACCGACCGAAGCAAACTAGCCCTGAAAATGGATGACGCTCCAGCGTTGGGCCTATACCGGGCCGCTACGGCAGAGCTTCCCTCGTGGAGGTTTACGCCGCAGTGAGTAGGAGGGTCGCGGTGGCGTGCGTTGAAGGGCCGGGCGTGAGCCCGCCTGGAGCGCACCGGTGGCAGATCTTGGTGGTAGTAGCAAATACTCAAGTGAGAACCTTGAGGACTGAAGCTGGAGAAGGGTTCCATGTGAACAGCAGTTGAACATGGGTCAGTCGGTCCTAAGGGATCGGAGAAATCCGTTCCGAAGCGAGACGTCTGGCCGAACGCAAACACATGCTCGTGTTTGTCTCGCTGCGACCGAAAGGGAATGGGGTTAATATTCCCCAACCCGGACACGGAGATGGTCCTTCGGGACCAAGTGCGGTAACGCAACCGAACTCGGAGACGTCGACGGAGGACCCGGGGAAAGAGTTATCTTTTCTTTTGTAAGAGTTCGTGTCCCTGGAATCGGCTCGTCCGGAGAAGGGGACGCTGTTCTCGTAAAAGCCACCGCGTCTCTTGCGGGTTCCGGTGCGCCTCTGTTGGCCCTTGAAAATCCGAGGGGATAGTGTAATTTTCGTGCCGGTCCGTACCCATATCCGCAGCAGGTCTCCAAGGTGAACAGCCTCTAGTCACTAGAAACAATGTAGGTAAGGGAAGTCGGCAAGTTCGATCCGTAACTTCGGGATAAGGATTGGCTGTGAGGGCCGGGCTCGTCGGGTTGAGGTCCTGTAGCTCGCGGGAGCCCGTACCGGGACTGGGCGGGACTGGCTGCTGTAAAAGGCAGTCCGGTTCTGCTCGGACCAGAGTCGGTTCTGCTTGTTGAAAGCCTCGGCTGGAACTGGTGGGCGGACTTCGGTCTGCACTATCGGGCGTCGACGGGCGACAACGGTCGACTCACAACTGGCACGGACTATGGGAATCCGACTTTCTAATTAAAAATAGCATTGCGAGGGCCCGGGTGAGCGGTGCTGACGCAATGTGATTTCTGCCCAGTGCTCTGAATGTCAAAGTGAAGAAATTCATCCAAGCTCGGGTAAACGGCGGGAGTAACTATGACTCTCTTAAGGTAGCCAAATGCCTCGTCATTGATTAGTGACGCGCATGAATGGATTAACGAGATTCCCAACTGTCCCTATCTACTATCTAGCGAAACCCAGCCAAGGGAAGGACTTGGAAAAATCAGCGGGGAAAGAAGACCCTGTTGAGCTTGACACTAGTCTGAGTTTGTGAAGAGACATGAGAGGTGTAGTATAAGTGGGAGGTGCTTGCACCGTCAGTGAAAAACCACTGCTTTCATCGTTTCTTTACTTACTCGGTTAAGCGGAAAGCGACCCGTAAGGATCACGCTTCTAGCCCCAAGCGCGCTGCCTCCTTGTAGCGCGCGATCCGCTCCGAGGACAGATTCAGGTGGGTTGTTTGGCTGGGGCGGTACATCTGTCAAATGGTAACGCAGATGTCCCAAGGCGAGCTCAGCGAGGACAGAAACCTCGCGTAGAGCAAAAGGGCAAAAGCTCGCTTGATCTTGATTTTCAGTATGAATACGGACTGCGAAAGCAGGGCCTATCGATCCTTTTGACTTTACGAGTTTTATGCAAGAGGTGTCAGAAGAGTTACCACAGGGATAACTGGCTCGTGGCAGCCAAGCGTTCATAGCGACGTTGCTTTTTGATCCTTCGATGTCGGCTCTTCCTATCATTGCGAAGCAGAATTCGCCAAGCGTTGGATTGTTCACCCACTTATAGGGAACGTGAGCTGGGTTTAGACCGTCGCGAGACAGGTTAGTTTTAACCTACTGATGACTCGTCGTTGCGATAGTAATCCTGCTCAGTACGAGAGGAACCGCAGGTTCGGACACTTGGTTCATGTGCTTGGTCGAGAGGCCAGTGGTGCGAAGCTACCATCCGTGGGATTATGACTGAACGCCTCTAAGTCAGAATCCCGTCTAGTCGATGCAACGATACCGTTCGTACCACGCGCGTCGGTGGGCAACTTTAGCCGGGGTGTACATCTGTCCAGACTGTGGCAGGCTACCCTGGCGACGAGGCCTATCCGGTCCGGAGCATTCTCCGGGACGCCTATTTTGTGCGTCCTTTGCTCTAGATCCAACCCCTCTGGGTGCGATGCGCGGGTGCCAAATCGTCTGTAAAAGACTTTAGTACTAGTCTGGGTGTTGTACGTATTAGAGCAGCCACCATACTGCGATATACTGAGACTTATCCTCTGACTGGGAGATTTGTTGGAGAGACCAATGAATCATTTTTTTTTATTTTTTTTTAATCCGTTGGTCTTGTCTCATTGAGGACTTTGAAATTTTTTAATTTTTTTAAATTTTACTAATTCAGTTGTTTTATTTTGATCCATGCCGAGCAGTAACTTCGAACTTAGAAAATAACGCCTTAACGAACTTAGAAAAGTTTTAGTACTTCATATTTTCTCGTCTTGTCGAATTGGAATTTAGTATTGAATTCGGACTTTAAAATTTTTTTTTTAATTTTACTAATTCAGTTGTTTTTATTTTGATCCATGCCGAGCAGTAACTTCGAACTTAGAAAATAACGCCTTAACGAACTTAGAAAAGTTTTAGTACTTCATATTTTCTCGTCTTGTCGAATTGGAATTTAGTATTGAATTCGGACTTTAAATTTTTTTTTTAATTTTACTAATTCAGTTGTTTTTATTTTGATCCATGCCGAGAAGTAACTTCGAACTTAGAAAATAACTCCTCGTTCGGACTTAGAAAAGTTTTAGTACTTCATATTTTCTCGTCTTGTCGAATTGGAATTTAGTATTGAATTCGGACTTGTAAATATTTTCGAAATTTGCAATAAGTTAGGATTCATTATAATAAGTTAGCTATTTCATATTTTACACTACTAAATGCAATTGCTTCCGCCCATTTCCCCCGAGTTTGCAACCGTAATAATTAAATTAATAATTTTAAATTTATAATTTAATATATAATTTTGGCTAAGTCCCCAAAAAGTTGGTACTTCGAAAATCTTGTTGAAAATCTTAGGTTAATAAGCAACTAAACCCATCCATAGTCAAGGTGCAACAATGTTCAACGATATAACTCTCGATTACTTAATACCATTGTTAGAGTTTATTTTCGATTTGCATTGTTGCCCAATTCACATTGCAACCGCGTTAAAAATATTACTAACTCAATAATGAAATTATTAATCTTTTTAATCATTCATTTACTTATCGTTGTTCTAAATGACGTTGAAGAACGCCCTATATATATTTGATTATATTATTTCAGGACCCGCTTAGGTATATCATGAGAGCACCAAGTCATGTGATACCCAAGTCATGTGACCAGCACGAATATCCATGGCGCCATCTACATTAGGAATGTGAACTTTATTAATTTTATATTTTATTATTATGGTAAATATTATAGTAAATTTTATTATTATGGCGTTATATTTATTATTATTATTATATTATATTTATTATTATTTATTATTATTACCCGCGCGCTCGCAAATCCTACATATTAAAAACATGTTACCATGGTTGATATTTTAAAGCAGTCTAATATCTAAAAAGTTAAATTCCAAAAATTAACAAAAATGTAAAAAATATTAAATTTAGTAAAAAAAATACTAAGAATTGTTTAAAAAACCTTAAATTGTGCAATAAAAATAATTTTGATAACATCCATCGTCACTTGACTGCGGTTACGAAATTACGACGCCCGTCACCAATTGCCACCGTGTAACTCTGATAATGCCTGACTTTGAAGAAAACGCATAACACCGAAATCGTGAAATTCTGGATTAGTTTTAAGAGATTAGTTAACTAAACTAGTAAAATTAACAAATAATATTACATTATTTTATATTTTTAAATTTGTTTAAATTAATTTAATAAATTTAAGGAATGAAATTTCACTCAACTTATTTTAAAATCTTTTATTAAAAATTACTTAATTAACCAATTTTAATAAGTAACAGACTTTAAGAAATAACCTAATTGAATAATTAAACAGACTACTGACTTTCTATTTCTAGCCTCCTTAAGGACACAGACAATTATGCCTCGTAATTCACAAGACAAATAATTTAAACCGATTAGTTTTAAGAGATTAGTTAACTTAAATTGTTCAATAAAAATAATTTTGAAAACATCCATCGTCACTTGACCAAAAATTAACAAAAATGTAAAAAAAATTAAATTTAGTAAAAAAAATACTAAGAATTGTTTAAAAAACCTTAAATTGTTCAATAAAAATAATTTTGAAAACATCCATCGTCACTTGACCAAAAATTAACAAAAATGTAAAAAAAATTAAATTTAGTAAAAAAAATACTAAGAATTGTTTAAAAAACCTTAAATTGCTCAATAAAAATAATTTTGATAACATCCATCGTCACTTGACTGCGGTTCAAATTACGACGCCCGCCCGTCGCCAATTGCCATCGTGTAGATCTGATAATGCCTGACTTTGAAGAAAACGCATAACATTCGCCAAAAAATCCTTTATTAAAAATTACTTAATTAACCAATTTTAATAACCAATTAAACAGACCACTGACTTACTATTTCCAGCCTCCTTTAGGACACAGACAATTATGCCTCGTAATTCACAAGACAAATAATTTAAACCGATTAGTTTTAAGAGATTAGTTAACTTAAATTGTTCAATAAAAATAATTTTGAAAACATCCATCGTCACTTGACCAAAAATTAACAAAATGTAAAAAAAATTAAATTTAGTAAAAAAAATACTAAGAATTGTTTAAAAAACCTTAAATTGCTCAATAAAAATAATTTTGATAACATCCATCGTCACTTGACTGCGGTTCAAATTACGACGCCCGCCCGTCCAAATTTTTTTATATAAAAATGTTTATCATCTGCAAAATACAACAGATCCAAAAGAAAATTAAGTCATTTGCATTTTTTGTTGAGATATACACAGTCAAAGTTGAACGCCCATAATGTTAAAAAATTTTCACAAACTTTTATTCATACCTCCACAAATAAAATGAATTAAACAAAGAATGTTTTTCATTATATACTTCTTAAATCTTCCAAAAACAAATCACACAAGTTTTTTCATTTTTAATATTTTTTTTATTTCGAGATTTATTACAAGAAGAGATTATAAGAAATTACGAGACATAATTGGCTGTGTCAAAGCTCCGAAAGGAGGTAGAAATATGTTAAATTAATATACTGAATAGTAATAAAACTAAATAAATATTTATGGATAAATATTTATAATTATTATATTTTAAAATGCACAAATTACGAGACATAATTGGCTGTGTCAAAGCTCCGAAAGGAGGTAGAAATAGGTTAAATTAATATACTGAATAGTAATAAAACTAAATAAATATTTATGGATAAATTAACAGACTTGAGACTTATCAGACTTGAGAACGCCATATCCACTGAGCTACTGAACCCTGGTGCTTCTCAGGTTCAAAGCTTAAAATTATTATTCATGGCGCCATCTACATATTCAAAGTGAAGTTTATAATTGGATCTGTATTGTAAATATCATTATAAAAACTTAAGATTTTGTCGTTTCGCGCCATAATTTTAATATACTGAATTTTTTTTATACTGAATAGTAATAAAGGAGGTAGAAATATGTTAAATTAATATACTGAATAGTAATAAAACTGAATAAATATTTATGGATAAATATTTATAATTATTATATTTTAAAATGCACAAATTACGAGACATAATTGGCTGTGTCAAAGCTCCGAAAGGAGGTAGAAATAGGTTAAATTAATATACTGAATAGTAATAAAACTAAATAAATATTTATGGATAAATATTTATAATTATTATATTTTAAAATGCACAAATTACGAGACATAATTGGCTGTGTCAAAGCTCCGAAAGGAGGTAGAAATAGGTTAAATTAATATACTGAATAGTAATAAAACTAAATAAATATTATGGATAAATTAACAGACTTGAGACTTATCAGACTTGAGAACGCCATATCCACTGAGCTACTGAACCCTGGTGCTTCTCAGGTTCAAAGCTTGAAATTATTATTCATGGCGCCATCTACATATTCAAAGTGAAGTTTATAATTGGATCTGTATTGTAAATATCATTATAAAAACTTAAGATTTTGTCGTTTCGCGCCATAATTTTAATATACTGAATTTTTTTTATACTGAATAGTAATAAAGGAGGTAGAAATATGTTAAATTAATATACTGAATAGTAATAAAATTAAATAAATATTTATGGATAAATATTTATAATTATTATATTTTAAAATGCACAAATTACGAGACATAATTGGCTGTGTCAAAGCTCCGAAAGGAGGTAGAAATAGGTTAAATTAATATACTGAATAGTAATAAAACTAAATAAATATTTATGGATAAATATTTATAATTATTATATTTTAAAATGCACAAATTACGAGACATAATTGGCTGTGTCAAAGCTCCGAAAGGAGGTAGAAATAGGTTAAATTAATATACTGAATAGTAATAAAACTGAATAAATATTTATGGATAAATATTTATAATTATTATATTTTAAAATGCACAAATTACGAGACATAATGGGCTGTGTCAAAGCTCCGAAAGAAATAGGTTAAATTAATATATTGAATAGTTCAGACATTCAAGTAATTCGAATAACCCAATTTTAATTAAAGCAATAAAAAGAAAGAAAAAAAGGTTAATTGTATCATTGTTGCCTGTAAGAACAAGGAAACAATACCTATCTAACAATAAATGTTAGGTATTTGTGCATTTTAAAAATTGTAGCTTAAATCTCTTGCAGAGAAAACAAGTTTACACTTCAGTTAATTTGCTTATCCCTCAGAGGGTTCAACAAATTATATTGCATTGGAAAGTGTGTATGTGGTGTGATCTACTATTATTTATTATTTTGGGCCCTTCGAGTCTGTAGTGCAACGACTCGTGAACCCATGGCTTGGCGGACATAAATGCCCTACACAAACCCTGTTACAAAAATTAGTTTAATATCGAAGGCATCGAATAGATACCGTATCAGATATTAAGCTGATAAGAACAGATACTACACTTTGATCTTAGCCAAAAGGCCGAGAAGCGATAATGAATCTTTTAAATTAAAAATAAATATTAAAATTTAAAAACAGTTAAAAATTGGTATCCATACACTTAAATATAACCTTAAATAAACCCGCGCGCTCGCAAATCCTACATATTAAAAACATGTTACCATGGTTGATATTTTAAAGCAGTCAAATATCTAAAAAGTTAAATTCCAAAAATTAACAAAAATGTAAAAAAAATTAAATTTAGTAAAAAAAATACTAAGAATTGTTTAAAAAACCTTAAATTGTGCAATAAAAATAATTTTGATAACATCCATCGTCACTTGACTGCGGTTCAAATTACGACGCCCGCCCGTCGCCAATTGCCACCGTGTAGCTCTGATAATGCCTGACTTTGAAGAAAACGCATAACATTCGCCAAAAAATCCTTTATTAAAAATTACTTAATTAACCAATTTTAATAACCAATTAAACAGACTACTGACTTACTATTTCCAGCCTCCTTTAGGACACAGACAATTATGCCTCGTAATTCACAAGACAAATAATTTAAACCGATTAGTTTTAAGAGATTAGTTAACTAAACTAGTAAAATTAACAAATAATATTACATTATTTTATATTTTTAAATTTGTTTAAATTAATTTAATAAATTTAAGGAATGAAATTTCACTCAACTTATTTTAAAATCTTTTATTAAAAATTACTTAATTAACCAATTTTAATAAGTAACAGACTTTAAGAAATAACCCAATTGAATAATTAAACAGACTACTGACTTTCTATTTCTAGCCTCCTTAAGGACACAGACAATTATGCCTCGTAATTCACAAGACAAATAATTTAAACCGATTAGTTTTAAGAGATTAGTTAACTAAACTAGTAAAATTAACAAATAATATTACATTATTTTATATTTTTAAATTTGTTTAAATTAATTTAATAAATTTAAGGAATGAAATTTCACTCAACTTATTTTAAAATCTTTTATTAAAAATTACTTAATTAACCAATTTTAATAAGTAACAGACTTTAAGAAATAACCCAATTGAATAATTAAACAGACTACTGACTTTCTATTTCTAGCCTCCTTAAGGACACAGACAATTATGCCTCGTAATTCACAAGACAAATAATTTAAACCGATTAGTTTTAAGAGATTAGTTAACTAAACTAGTAAAATTAACAAATAATATTACATTATTTTATATTTTTAAATTTGTTTAAATTAATTTAATAAATTTAAGGAATGAAATTTCACTCAACTTATTTTAAAATCTTTTATTAAAAATTACTTAATTAACAATTTTAATAAGTAACAGACTTTAAGAAATAACCCAATTGAATAATTAAACAGACTACTGACTTTCTATTTCTAGCCTCTTAAGGACACAGACAATTATGCCTCGTAATTCAAAGACAAATAATTTAAACCGATTAGTTTTAAGAGATTAGTTAACTTAAATTGTTCAATAAAAATAATTTTGAAAACATCATCGTCACTGACTGCGGTTACGAAATTACGACGCCCGTCACAATTGCCACCGTGTAACTCTGATAATGCCTGACTTTGAAGAAAACGCATAACATTCGCCAAAAATCCTTTATTAAAAATTACTTAATTAACAATTTTAATAACCAATTAAACAGACTACTGACTTACTATTTCCAGCCTCCTTTAGGACACAGACATTATGCTCGTAATTCACAAGACAAATAATTTTAAACCAAGAATTAGTTAATAAAGTAATAAAATAATATTACATATTATACTTTTAATTGTTAAATATTTAAAAATTAAGATAATTCACTAATTATTTTAAATTATTTTTATTACTAATTAGTTTAAATAATCCTTAAATACAATTTTAATAATAACTGGAATTACGACTCAATTTCTGTCCTTAAGGACTGAAATTAGAAATCGTACTTAATTACAATTATTATAAGTAACGTACTTTTAAAGAATTAACAATTAATAATTAAACAAGATATGATTATTTCTATTCCTTAAGGAACTAAAATTATTCAAAATTTAAAAGAAAATAATTTAAACATGTAATTTTAGAGATTAGTTAACTAAATTACTTAAAAATAATTTTACAATTATTTTAGTCTTGTTAAATTACGTGCTAATTGCATGTTAGCTAAATAAGGACTGAAAATTACGTCACTATCTGTTAAAATCTTTATTAAAAATTGGTTTTTTTTTTTTTTTTTAGGTATTGTTTCAAAGTCAGGCATTATCAGAGTACAGGTGGAATTGGTTACGGAGCGTAGTTGAGTGAAATTTGCATTCCTTAAATTTTATTAAATTAATTTAAACAATTTAAAAATATAAAATAATGTAATATATTTGTTAATTTTACTAGTTTAGTTAACTAATCTCTTAAAACTAATCGGTTTAAATTATTTGTCTTGTGAATTACGAGGCATAATTGTCTGTGTCCTTAAGGAGGCTAGAAATAGAAAGTCAGTAGTCTGTTTAATTATTCAATTGGGTTATTTCTTAAAGTCTGTTACTTATTAAAATTGGTTAATTAAGTAATTTTTAATAAAAGATTTTAAAATAAGTTGAGTGAAATTTCATTCCTTAAATTATTAAATTAATTTAAAACAAATTTAAAAATATAAAATAGTAATTTAATATTATTTGTTATCTTTTCTAGTTTAAATTACACTAAATCTTTAAACGCTCAATCGGTGTTTAAATTATTTTATTGCTTTGTTAATTACTAGGATATTGTCTTGTGTACTAAGTATGTGCTTGAAATAGTAAGTCAGTAGTCTGTTTAATTGGTTATTAAATTTGGTTAATTAAGTAATTTTTAATAAAGGATTTTTTTGGCGAATGTTATGCGTTTTCTTCAAAGTCAGGCATTATCAGAGCTACACGGTGGCAATTGGCGACGGGCGGGCGTCGTAATTTGAACCGCAGTCAAGTGACGATGGATGTTATCAAAATTATTTTTATTGCACAATTTAAGGTTTTTTAAACAATTCTTAGTATTTTTTTTACTAAATTTAATTTTTTTTACATTTTTGTTAATTTTTGGAATTTAACTTTTTAGATATTTGACTGCTTTAAAATATCAACCATGGTAACATGTTTTTAATATGTAGGATTTGCGAGCGCGCGGGTTTATTTAAGGTTATATTTAAGTGTATGGATACCAATTTTTAACTGTTTTTAATTTTAATATTTATTTTTAATTTAAAAGATTCATTATCGCTTCTCGGCCTTTTGGCTAAGATCAAAGTGTAGTATCTGTTCTTATCAGCTTAATATCTGATACGGTATCTATTCGATGCCTTCGATATTAAACTAATTTTTGTAACAGGGTTTGTGTAGGGCATTTATGTCCGCCAAGCCATGGGTTCACGAGTCGTTGCACTACAGACTCGAAGGGCCCAAAATAATAAATAATAGTAGATCACACCACATACACACTTTCCAATGCAATATAATTTGTTGAACCCTCTGAGGGATAAGCAAATTAACTGAAGTGTAAACTTGTTTTCTCTGCAAGAGATTTAAGCTACAATTTTAAAATGCACAAATACCTAACATTTATTGTTAGATAGGTATTGTTTCCTTGTTCTTACAGGCAACAATGATACAATTAACCTTTTTTCTTTCTTTTATTGCTTTAATTAAAATTGGGTTATTCGAATTACTTGAATGTCTGAACTATTCAATATATTAATTTAACCTATTTCTTTCGGAGCTTTGACACAGCCCATTATGTCTCGTAATTTGTGCATTTTAAAATATAATAATTATAAATATTTATCCATAAATATTTATTCAGTTTTATTACTATTCAGTATATTAATTTAACCTATTTCTACCTCCTTTCGGAGCTTTGACACAGCCAATTATGTCTCGTAATTTGTGCATTTTAAAATATAATAATTATAAATATTTATCCATAAATATTTATTTAGTTTTATTACTATTCAGTATATTAATTTAACCTATTTCTACCTCCTTTCGGAGCTTTGACACAGCCAATTATGTCTCGTAATTTGTGCATTTTAAAATATAATAATTATAAATATTTATCCATAAATATTTATTTAATTTTATTACTATTCAGTATATTAATTTAACATATTTCTACCTCCTTTATTACTATTCAGTATAAAAAAAATTCAGTATATTAAAATTATGGCGCGAAACGACAAAATCTTAAGTTTTTATAATGATATTTACAATACAGATCCAATTATAAACTTCACTTTGAATATGTAGATGGCGCCATGAATAATAATTTCAAGCTTTGAACCTGAGAAGCACCAGGGTTCAGTAGCTCAGTGGATATGGCGTTCTCAAGTCTGATAAGTCTCAAGTCTGTTAATTTATCCATAAATATTTATTTAGTTTTATTACTATTCAGTATATTAATTTAACCTATTTCTACCTCCTTTCGGAGCTTTGACACAGCCAATTATGTCTCGTAATTTGTGCATTTTAAAATATAATAATTATAAATATTTATCCATAAATATTTATTTAGTTTTATTACTATTCAGTATATTAATTTAACCTATTTCTACCTCCTTTCGGAGCTTTGACACAGCCAATTATGTCTCGTAATTTGTGCATTTTAAAATATAATAATTATAAATATTTATCCATAAATATTTATTCAGTTTTATTACTATTCAGTATATTAATTTAACATATTTCTACCTCCTTTATTACTATTCAGTATAAAAAAAATTCAGTATATTAAAATTATGGCGCGAAACGACAAAATCTTAAGTTTTTATAATGATATTTACAATACAGATCCAATTATAAACTTCACTTTGAATATGTAGATGGCGCCATGAATAATAATTTTAAGCTTTGAACCTGAGAAGCACCAGGGTTCAGTAGCTCAGTGGATATGGCGTTCTCAAGTCTGATAAGTCTCAAGTCTGTTAATTTATCCATAAATATTTATTTAGTTTTATTACTATTCAGTATATTAATTTAACCTATTTCTACCTCCTTTCGGAGCTTTGACACAGCCAATTATGTCTCGTAATTTGTGCATTTTAAAATATAATAATTATAAATATTTATCCATAAATATTTATTTAGTTTTATTACTATTCAGTATATTAATTTAACATATTTCTACCTCCTTTCGGAGCTTTGACACAGCCAATTATGTCTCGTAATTTCTTATAATCTCTTCTTGTAATAAATCTCGAAATAAAAAAAATATTAAAAATGAAAAAACTTGTGTGATTTGTTTTTGGAAGATTAAGAAGTATATAATGAAAAACATTCTTTGTTTAATTCATTTTATTTGTGGAGGTATGAATAAAAGTTTGTGAAAATTTTTTAACATTATGGGCGTTCAACTTTGACTGTGTATATCTCAACAAAAAATGCAAATGACTTAATTTTCTTTTGGATCTGTTGTATTTTGCAGATGATAAACATTTTTATATAAAAAAATTTGGACGGGCGGGCGTCGTAATTTGAACCGCAGTCAAGTGACGATGGATGTTATCAAAATTATTTTTTATTGAGCAATTTAAGGTTTTTTAAACAATTCTTAGTATTTTTTTTACTAAATTTAATTTTTTTTACATTTTTGTTAATTTTTGGTCAAGTGACGATGGATGTTTTCAAAATTATTTTTATTGAACAATTTAAGTTAACTAATCTCTTAAAACTAATCGGTTTAAATTATTTGTCTTGTGAATTACGAGGCATAATTGTCTGTGTCCTAAAGGAGGCTGGAAATAGTAAGTCAGTGGTCTGTTTAATTGGTTATTAAAATTGGTTAATTAAGTAATTTTTAATAAAGGATTTTTTGGCGAATGTTATGCGTTTTCTTCAAAGTCAGGCATTATCAGATCTACACGATGGCAATTGGCGACGGGCGGGCGTCGTAATTTGAACCGCAGTCAAGTGACGATGGATGTTATCAAAATTATTTTTATTGAGCAATTTAAGGTTTTTTAAACAATTCTGTAGTATTTTTTTTACTAAATTTAATTTTTTTTACATTTTTGTTAATTTTTGGTCAAGTGACGATGGATGTTTTCAAAATTATTTTTATTGAACAATTTAAGGTTTTTTAAACAATTCTTAGTATTTTTTTTACTAAATTTAATTTTTTTTACATTTTTGTTAATTTTTGGTCAAGTGACGATGGATGTTTTCAAAATTATTTTTATTGAACAATTTAAGTTAACTAATCTCTTAAAACTAATCGGTTTAAATTATTTGTCTTGTGAATTACGAGGCATAATTGTCTGTGTCCTTAAGGAGGCTAGAAATAGAAAGTCAGTAGTCTGTTTAATTATTCAATTAGGTTATTTCTTAAAGTCTGTTACTTATTAAAATTGGTTAATTAAGTAATTTTTAATAAAAGATTTTAAAATAAGTTGAGTGAAATTTCATTCCTTAAATTTATTAAATTAATTTAAACAAATTTAAAAATATAAAATAATGTAATATTATTTGTTAATTTTACTAGTTTAGTTAACTAATCTCTTAAAACTAATCCAGAATTTCACGATTTCGGTGTTATGCGTTTTCTTCAAAGTCAGGCATTATCAGAGTTACACGGTGGCAATTGGTGACGGGCGTCGTAATTTCGTAACCGCAGTCAAGTGACGATGGATGTTATCAAAAATTATTTTTCTATTGCACCAAATTTAAGGTTTGTTTTAAACAATTCTTAGTATTTTTTTTTACTAAAATTTAATATGTTTTTTACATTTTTTGTTACATTTTTGGAATTTAACTTTTTAGATATTAGACTGCTTTAAAATATCAACCATGGTAACATGTTTTTAATATGTAGGATTTGCGAGCGCGCGGGTAATAATAATAAATAATAATAAATATAATATAATAATAATAATAAATATAACGCCATAATAATAAAATTTACTATAATATTTACCATAATAATAAAATATAAAATTAATAAAGTTCACATTCCTAATGTAGATGGCGCCATGGATATTCGTGCTGGTCACATGACTTGGGTATCACATGACTTGGTGCTCTCATGATATACCTAAGCGGGTCCTGAAATAATATAATCAAATATATATAGGGCGTTCTTCAACGTCATTTAGAACAACGATAAGTAAATGAATGATTAAAAAGATTAATAATTTCATTATTGAGTTAGTAATATTTTTAACGCGGTTGCAATGTGAATTGGGCAACAATGCAAATCGAAAATAAACTCTAACAATGGTATTAAGTAATCGAGAGTTATATCGTTGAACATTGTTGCACCTTGACTATGGATGGGTTTAGTTGCTTATTAACCTAAGATTTTCAACAAGATTTTCGAAGTACCAACTTTTTTGGGGACTTAGCCAAAATTATATATTAAATTATAAATTTAAAATTATTAATTTAATTATTACGGTTGCAAACTCGGGGGAAATGGGCGGAAGCAATTGCATTTAGTAGTGTAAAATATGAAATAGCTAACTTATTATAATGAATCCTAACTTATTGCAAATTTCGAAAATATTTACAAGTCCGAATTCAATACTAAATTCCAATTCGACAAGACGAGAAAATATGAAGTACTAAAACTTTTCTAAGTCCGAACGAGGAGTTATTTTCTAAGTTCGAAGTTACTTCTCGGCATGGATCAAAATAAAAACAACTGAATTAGTAAAATTAAAAAAAAATTTTAAAGTCCGAATTCAATACTAAATTCCAATTCGACAAGACGAGAAAATATGAAGTACTAAAACTTTTCTAAGTTCGTTAAGGCGTTATTTTCTAAGTTCGAAGTTACTGCTCGGCATGGATCAAAATAAAAACAACTGAATTAGTAAAATTAAAAAAAAATTTTAAAGTCCGAATTCAATACTAAATTCCAATTCGACAAGACGAGAAAATATGAAGTACTAAAACTTTTCTAAGTTCGTTAAGGCGTTATTTTCTAAGTTCGAAGTTACTGCTCGGCATGGATCAAAATAAAAACAACTGAATTAGTATAATTTAAAAAAATTAAAAAATTTCAAAGTCCTCAATGAGACAAGACCAACGGATTAAAAAAAAATAAAAAAAAATGATTCATTGGTCTCTCCAACAAATCTCCCAGTCAGAGGATAAGTCTCAGTATATCGCAGTATGGTGGCTGCTCTAATACGTACAACACCCAGACTAGTACTAAAGTCTTTTACAGACGATTTGGCACCCGCGCATCGCACCCAGAGGGGTTGGATCTAGAGCAAAGGACGCACAAAATAGGCGTCCCGGAGAATGCTCCGGACCGGATAGGCCTCGTCGCCAGGGTAGCCTGCCACAGTCTGGACAGATGTACACCCCGGCTAAAGTTGCCCACCGACGCGCGTGGTACGAACGGTATCGTTGCATCGACTAGACGGGATTCTGACTTAGAGGCGTTCAGTCATAATCCCACGGATGGTAGCTTCGCACCACTGGCCTCTCGACCAAGCACATGAACCAAGTGTCCGAACCTGCGGTTCCTCTCGTACTGAGCAGGATTACTATCGCAACGACGAGTCATCAGTAGGTTAAAACTAACCTGTCTCGCGACGGTCTAAACCCAGCTCACGTTCCCTATAAGTGGGTGAACAATCCAACGCTTGGCGAATTCTGCTTCGCAATGATAGGAAGAGCCGACATCGAAGGATCAAAAAGCAACGTCGCTATGAACGCTTGGCTGCCACGAGCCAGTTATCCCTGTGGTAACTCTTCTGACACCTCTTGCATAAAACTCGTAAAGTCAAAAGGATCGATAGGCCCTGCTTTCGCAGTCCGTATTCATACTGAAAATCAAGATCAAGCGAGCTTTTGCCCTTTTGCTCTACGCGAGGTTTCTGTCCTCGCTGAGCTCGCCTTGGGACATCTGCGTTACCATTTGACAGATGTACCGCCCCAGCCAAACAACCCACCTGAATCTGTCCTCGGAGCGGATCGCGCGCTACAAGGAGGCAGCGCGCTTGGGGCTAGAAGCGTGATCCTTACGGGTCGCTTTCCGCTTAACCGAGTAAGTAAAGAAACGATGAAAGCAGTGGTATTTCACTGACGGTGCAAGCACCTCCCACTTATACTACACCTCTCATGTCTCTTCACAAACTCAGACTAGTGTCAAGCTCAACAGGGTCTTCTTTCCCCGCTGATTTTTCCAAGTCCGTTCCCTTGGCTGCGGTTTCGCTAGATAGTAGATAGGGACAGTTGGGAATCTCGTTAATCCATTCATGCGCGTCACTAATCAGATGACGAGGCATTTGGCTACCTTAAGAGAGTCATAGTTACTCCCGCCGTTTACCCGAGCTTGGATGAATTTCTTCACTTTGACATTCAGAGCACTGGGCAGAAATCACATTGCGTCAGCACCGCTCACCGGCCATCGCAATGCTATTTTTTAATTAGAAAGTCGGATTCCCATAGTCCGTGCCAGTTGTGAGTCGACCGTTAGTCGCCCGTCGACGCCCGATAGTGCAGACCGAAGTCCGCCCACCAGTTCCAGCCGAGGCTTTCAACAAGCAGAACCGACTCTGGTCCGAGCAGAACCGGACTGCCTTTGACAGCAGCCAGTCCCGCCCAGTCCCGGTACGGCTCCCGCGAGCTACAGGACCTCAACCCGACGAGCCCGGCCCTCACAGCCAATCCTTATCCCGAAGTTACGGATCGAACTTGCCGACTTCCCTTACCTACATTGTTCTAGTGACTAGAGGCTGTTCACCTTGGAGACCTGCTGCGGATATGGGTACGGACCGGCACGAAAATTACACTATCTCCCTCGGATTTTCAAGGGCCAACAGAGGCGCACCGGACACCGCAAGAGACGCGGTGCTTTTACGAGAACAGCGTCCCTATCTCCGGACGAGCCGATTCCAGGGACACGAACTCTTACAAAGAAAAGATAACTCTTCCCCGGGTCCTCCGTCGACGTCTCCGAGTTCGGTTGCGTTACCGCACTTGGTCCCGAAGGACCTATCTCCGTGTCCGGGTTGGGGAATATTAACCCCATTCCCTTTCGGTCGGCAGCGAGACAAACACGAGCATGTGTTTGCGTTTCGGCAGACGTCTCGCTTCGGAACGGATTTCTCCGATCCCTTAGGACCGACTGACCCATGTTCAACTGCTGTTCACATGGAACCCTTCTCCAGCTTCAGTCCTCAAGGTTCTCACTTGAGTATTTGCTACTACCACCAAGATCTGCACCGGTGGCGGCTCCAGGCGGGCTCACGCCCGGCACCTTCAACGCACGCCACCGCGACCCTCCTACTCACTGCGGCGTAAACCTCCACGAGGGAAGCTCTGCCGTAGCGGCCCGGTATAGGCCCAACGCTGGAGCGTCATCCATTTTCAGGGCTAGTTGCTTCGGTCGGTGAGTTGTTACACACTCCTTAGCGAATTCCGACTTCCATGGCCATCGTCCGACTGTCTAGAGCAACCAACACCTTTCATGGGGTCTCATGAGCGTCTCGCATCGGACGCCTTAACCGGGCGTTTGGTTCATCCCACAGCGCCAGTTCTGCTTACCAAAAGTGGCCCACTGGGCACTCTCATCCTGTCTCGTCCGGCCTTCAGTCATGCAAGGCGGACTTCTCACCCATTTAAAGTTTGAGAATAGGTTGAGATCGTTTCGGCCCCAAGGCCTCTAATCATTCGCTTTACCAGATGAGACTGAATTCAATGAGCGCCAGCTATCCTGAGGGAAACTTCGGAGGGAACCAGCTACTAGATGGTTCGATTAGTCTTACGCCGCTAGACCCAGATCTGACGATCGATTTGCACGTCAGAACCGCTACGGACCTCCACCAGAGTTTCCTCTGGCCTCGTCCTGTCCGGGCATAGTTCACCATCTTTCGGGTCCCAACGTGTGCGCTCAAACTCCGCCAC
The DNA here is from genome assembly GCA_019343175.1 of Oedothorax gibbosus. Taxonomy (NCBI): domain Eukaryota; kingdom Metazoa; phylum Arthropoda; class Arachnida; order Araneae; family Linyphiidae; genus Oedothorax; species Oedothorax gibbosus. The sequence continues at coordinate 17,970 of JAFNEN010004969.1, forward strand.
TTCCACAAGTGGAACGCGGCGGGTCTCCGGTGCGCCCCGCCCGCGAGGGAACGGGGATCCCGAATGCGGCCGACCTCCGCCGGCCTGTACTTTCATTTCGCCGCCGGGCTTATTCAAGACCCATTGACTCGCGCACATGTTAGACTCCTTGGTCCGTGTTTCAAGACGGGTCGGGTGGGTGACCGATCTACTCGCCGCAAACCGTCAATCACTCCCACGAGCCTCGCATCACCAACGGAGACGGAGCGATGCTTGCCACGAACTCGCTTCGTGCGAACGCACCTCTCAACGAACTCCTGCGAATGCTAGTATAGCTCGTTACGCAAGGAGGAGACGACGAAGCCCAGCCGGGCCTCTTTATTGCCACGGTCGGCGGACGGGCCGTCCTGCAAGATGGCTAACAACCGGCGACACACAAATGCACGCCTCCGGCCACCTGCCGTTTCTCGCTCTTAAGACCGTCCACCAACCGGTTGCGGCGTCCTTCGGATGGGAAACAAATGCGTCGGTTTGCCACGCAACGCTAGCCGAGCCGGCCCCCTCACGGGTACCATAATGCATGCCCAGCCTGCGACGCGACACCCCGACTGAATGATCCCACCACAGGATTTCGAGGGCCCACCCGTTTACCTCTAAGCAGTTTCACGTACTCTTGAACTCTCTCTTCAAAGTTCTTTGCAACTTTCCCTCACGGTACTTGTTTGCTATCGGTCTCACGGAAGTATTTAGCCTTAGGTGGAGTTTACCACCCGATTAAGGTTGCACTTCCAAGCAACCCGACTCCAAGGAGATCGCATCCGGATAGAACCTAGCAGCTATGGGCCTCGCACCCACTTTGGGCAACAGCCCCGGTCAAGGGGACTTGCTGCAGAGTCCGTCTCCGGCACGCTCACTCCTAAACGCCACATTTCCCCACGCCCTTGCGAGCGGGGGATTCGGCGCTGGGCTTCTCCCGGTTCACTCGCCGTTACTAAGGGAATCCCTGTTGGTTTCTTTTCCTCCGCTTATTTATATGCTTAAATTCAGCGGGTTATCTCGTCTGATCTGAGGTCGACATAGGGTATACTGCACGTGGCAGGAGTAATTCAGTAACGCGGACCCACTTCCACGCGGAGTCGGACGCGGCGACAAAAGGGAGGCGGAGTGACCACGCGCACGGTCACTCTTGAACACCCACACCGAAAGTCTCCGCATCACATCCAAGCGGCACCGAGCGAGCAGCGGAGTTGCCACGCACACGGCAACTCGACGCAAACCCTCTTCGAGGCACCTTTTCGGCACCGAGCGAGCAGCGGAGTTGCCACGCACACGGCAACTCGACGCAAACCCTCTTCGAGGCACCTTTTCGGCACCGAGCGAGCAGCGGAGTTGCCACGCACACGGCAACTCGACGCAAACCCTCTTCGAGGCACCTTTCGGCACCGAGCGAGCAGCGGAGTTGCCACGCACACGGCAACTCGACGCAAACCCTCTTCGAGGCACCTTGTCGGCACCGAGCGAGCAGCGAGTTGCCACGCACACGGCAACTCAAACGCACACCCTCTCGAGGCACCTTAAATACTCCGTTAAACTGGCGAGCGTCTCGTCAATCGTCGTTCTTTGCATTGCACGCAGATCCATCCCACGGGGAGAGAAATATCCGTTCCCTCCGCCCAGACAGACATGCACCGCGGCAACGCTTCTTCGACAGGACGTAGAACACTCGTGAGATTTTAAACCGGCGACTGTGAAGTCGGAGCGGTCAATGGAAGGAGAACCTTCCTCGGTAAGTCTTATCCGACCCTCAGACAGGCGAGGCCCCGGGCAGAACCCGAGGCCGCAATGCGCGTTCAAAAAGTTAATGCTCAATGTGTTCTGCAATTCACACCAAGTCTCGCAGCTGGCTGCGTTCTTCATCGACCCGTGAGCCGAGTGATCCACTGCTTAGAGTTGTCAGAGTTTTGATTCCCGCCCCGTCACCAGGGCGTTCATCGTATTGCGTTCAAAGAAAATGTTCAGGAACAACTACTCCCCGTAGGGGAAGCGGCCACCGACGAACCTTCAAGACTCCATGGTGCGTGCAATCCGGCTTAGGCCGGGCACTCCCTTGTCAGCGAGAAGGACATCGACTACTACCTCCCTTCCAGGGAATAGGACGCCGAGCGGGTTGCGGAGTTAGCCACGTGCACGGCAACTCGACGCAGAACACCCACTCGAGGCATCGCAGCGCGTTCAAAAACCCCATCATCCGAAGTCGCGGACGTCAACGTCAGGGGCCGACACCGAAAGTGCGGCGCGCCAGAGCGGGCGCGTCTCTTCAAACCTAGCCCCCGCGTCCTCGAGGGACGAGGGACCTCCCTCTTGCCGTCTCGCGGCCGGGAATCAGGTACACCATAGGTTCGGCGTCTTATATCCGTTCAAAGTGGCACTTTCGCCGGGCACCCTACTATGCCCGACTACCGGCACCGGTTTCTCGGCCCCATCCGGGCAGACGGAAGACCGAGGAGATTCACCTACTTCTCTCGCTCGCGACGAAAGGTTCGATAATGATCCACCCGCTGGTTCACCGACGGGTACCTTGTTACGACTTTTATTTCCTCTAAATAATCAAGTTCGGGCATCTTTTCGGCACGTCGGCTCGACCCGAAAGCCAAATCGACAGCCAATCCGAAGTCCTCACTAAAATATTCAATCGGTAATAGCGACGGGCGGTGTGGACAAGGGCCAGGGACCTAATCAACGCGAGATGATGACTCACGCTTACTAGAAATTCCTCGTTCATGGCGGATAATTGCAATCGCCAATCCCCAGCACGAAAGAGGTTCAACGGGTTACCCATTCCTGTCGGAAAGGGAAAGCACACGATGATTCCTTCAATGTGGCACGCGTGTGGCCCAGGACATCTAAGGGCATTACAGACCTGCTATTGCTCTGCCTCGTGCGGCTAAACGCCGCCAGTCCCTCTAAGAAGAAACGCCGGACTAGGAATGATCCGAGCGTCTATTTAGTAGGCTAGAGCCTCGTCCGTTATCAGAATAAACCAGACAAATCACTACACGAACCAAGAGCGGCCATGCACCACTACCCACGAAATCAAGAAAGAGCTCTTAATCTGTCAATCCTCGCCGTGTCCTGGCCTGGTAGGGTTTGCTGCGTTGAGTCAAATTGAACCGCAAGCCCCATTACTGGTGGTGACCCTCCGTCAATTCCTTTAAGTTTCAGCTTTGCAACCATACTTCCCCCGGAACCCAAAAGCTTTGGTTTCCCGGAAGCTGCCCGGCGTGTCATTTGAGGAACACAGCCGGATCGCTGGCTGGCATCGTTTATGGTTAGAACTAGGGCGGTATCTGATCGCCTTCGATCCTCTAACTTTCGTTCTTGATTAATGGAAACATTCTTGGCAAATGCTTTCGCAGTAGTTCGTCTTGCGACGGTCCAAGAATTTCACCTCTAGCGTCGCAATACGAATGCCCCCGTCTGTTCCTCTTAATCATTACCTCGTGTTCCGAAAACCAACAAAATAGAACCGAGGTCCTATTCCATTATTCCATGCACCATTGTTCAGGCGTCACGCCTGCTTTGAGCACTCTAATTTATTCAAAGTAAACTTGCCGGTCAACCGAGACAACCGGTGAAGATCATCAAGGGAAACCGGCTGGCTTGTTCAGAACGGGCAGTTACCGCCGTTAGGCGGACCGCCCGACTAGAACTGAGATCCAACTACGAGCTTTTTAACCGCAACAACTTTAATATACGCTATTGGAGCAAGTGTTACCGCGGCTGCTGGCACTTGGCTTGCCCTCCAATTGATAATCGCTAAAGGATTTAGAGTGTACTCATTCCAATTACGGGGTCTCAAAAGAGTCCCGTATCGTTATTTTTCGTCACTACCTCCCCGTTCCGGGAGTGGGTAATTTGCGCGCCTGCTGCCTTCCTTGGATGTGGTAGCCGTTTCTCAGGCTCCCTCTCCGGAATCGAACCCTGATTCCCCGTCACCCGTTACGACCATGGTAGGCGCATAACCTACCATCGACAGTTGATAAGGCAGACACTTGAAGGATACGTCGCCGGGACGAGCCCGTGCGATCAGCCCAAAGTTATACAGAGTCACCACGTTCAACGGACACAAGGCCCGATTGATTTTGGTCTAATAAAAGCGCTCGTTCCCGAAGGTCGGAGCTCTGCTGCATGTATTAGCTCTAGAATTGCCACAGTTATCCAAGTAACTAAGTACGATCCAAGGAACCATAACTGATTTAATGAGCCATTCGCGGTTTCGCCATAATACGGCCTGTACTTAGACATGCATGGCTTAATCTTTGAGACAAGCATATGATTACTGGCAGGATCAACCAGGTATTCTCTCGAACTCTCTCATGTTTCTCCGTTTCAGGAAAAAGCCTTTCCACCATCGAGGGACCCCCACCATCAAAGGGCCCCTGTATTTGATATTGCCCCAGAAATATTGCCATAAAATAAAATACGAAACGTCGCACTCTCGGCAGACGGTTCTCGACTCACCACGTCCCGCGCTGCATATTGCAGCGGGGCGAGGAAACAACAAGGGTAGAAAAGGACGACAAGCGAGTAGAGTTGGCCACGCGCACGGCATTCAACTCACACCCACCCGCAGCCCGATGCTACGATCACAATATGCACCATATTCCCACAGAAATAATTTCCGCGATGGAGCGGCACGGCACGGGGGCCGGACCACTCGCAGAGAAGCTGAGACGTGAGGGAAGCAGGCCAGACTAGCAGACACTGTGATCCACCAGCTGAACCCTAGGAGCACAGACACTGTGCCCCATATATAAGGCGCAGAACAGCAACTACTACCAACCCAAAACCAGTTCCGACGTTCCCCCTCCGCTTTCTCGTCGGCGCGTTTCCCCCACTACGGAGGAAAAAAAAAAAACCTCTGACCTACAACCTGTTTTAGCCGAACGGGTGACGAGAGGTGGTCCGTTTGCCGTACTTTGTACTTTGAAACTCGTTCGGACTTAGAAAAAAGTCGGGACTCTGAAATTCGTTCGGACTCTGACATATTTTTTGAAATTTTCGTTGGTTTGTTTTGACAACTTATGAACGTAAAAAGCAAACTTTCACATTAAAAAACAATTTTTTCTACATTCAAATTACTCCATAAAGAAATAAAATAATGCAAAGAACATTTGTTGACTGCTTTTTATTATTTAAGTGTCGTAATTATTAAATTAAATCCACTTTAGAAACGGTCGTTACGGCCACTGCAAGAGTTGGGTTTGTTTTGAAAACTTTCGATCGTAAAACGCAAACTATCACAATTAAATACAATTATTTCTACATTCAAATTACTCAATTAAGAAATAAAATAATTCAAAGAACGTTTGTTGACTGCTTTTTCTTATTTAATTTTCGGAATTATTAATGAAAACTTACATTACAAACTTGCATTACGGCCTCGGACAGAGTGCGGTTTGTTTGAAAACTTACGAACATGAAAAGCAAACTTTCACCATTAAAAACAATTTTTTCTACATTCAAATTACTCAATTAAGAAATAAAATAAAGCAAAGAACACTTGTTGACTGCTTTTTATTATTTAAGTGCCGTAATTATTAAATTAAATCCACTTTAGAAACGGTCGTTACGGCCACTGCAAGAGTTGGGTTTGTTTTGAAAACTTTCGATCGTAAAACGCAAACTATCACAATTAAATACAATTATTTCTATATTCAAATTACTCAATTAAGAAATAAAATAATTCAAAGAACGTTTGTTGACTGCTTTTTCTTATTTAATTTTCGGAATTATTAATGAAAACTTACATTACAAACTTGCATTACGGCCTCGGACAGAGTGCGGTTTGTTTGAAAACTTACGAACATGAAAAGCAAACTTTCACCATTAAAACAATTTTTTCTACATTCAAATTACTCAATTAAGAAATAAAATAAAGCAAAGAACACTTGTTGACTGCTTTTTATTATTTAAGTGTCGTAATTATTAAATTAAATCCACTTTAGAAACGGTCGTTACGGCCACTGCAAGAGTTGGGTTTGTTTTGAAAACTTTCGAGCGTAAAACGCCAACTATCACAATTAAATACAATTATTTCTACATTCAAATTACTCAATTAAGAAATAAAATAATTCAAAGAACATTTGTTGACTGCTTTTTCTTATTTAATTTTCGGAATTATTAATGAAAACTTACATTACAAACTTGCATTACGGCCTCGGACAGAGTGCGGTTTGTTTGAAAACTTACGAACATGAAAAGCAAACTTTCACCATTAAAAACAATTTTTTCTACATTCAAATTACTCAATTAAGAAATAAATAAAGCAAAGAACACTTGTTGACTGCTTTTTATTATTTAAGTGTCGTAATTATTAAATTAAATCCACTTTAGAAACGGTCGTTACGGCCACTGCAAGAGTTGGGTTTGTTTTGAAATCTTTCGAGCGTAAAACGCCAACTATCACAATTAAATACAATTTTTTCTACATTCAAATTACTCAATTAAGAAATAAAATAATTCAAAGAACATTTGTTGACTGCTTTTTCTTATTTAATTTTCGGAATTATTAATGAAAACTTACATTACAAACTTGCATTACGGCCTCGGACAGAGTGCGGTTTGTTTGAAAACTTACGAACATGAAAAGCAAACTTTCACCATTAAAAACAATTTTTTCTACATTCAAATTACTCAATTAAGAAATAAAATAAAGCAAAGAACACTTGTTGACTGCTTTTTATTATTTAAGTGTCGTAATTATTAAATTAAATCCACTTTAGAAACGGTCGTTACGGCCACTGCAAGAGTTGGGTTTGTTTTGAAATCTTTCGAGCGTAAAACGCCAACTATCACAATTAAATACAATTTTTTCTACATTCAAATTACTCAATTAAGAAATAAAATAATTCAAAGAACACTTGTTGACACTTTTGACACATTTAATTGACAGAAAAACTATGTTTGAATTCGATTCAAAATGAACGTTACGGTCTCGCCAAATGCAGGGATGCATTTAAAACATTTATGCAAGTAAACTCTTATATGTTTCGAATATGATTGTTTCATGATTAATTTAGTATACCCCTTGCATAGAGGTTTCCAAAAATGTATTACAGTGCCAATATCACTCATTCATTTCATTACCACACTTGAAAAGCATTTATATGTGTCGACATTTGGACAACACAGCATTGAATGCTATCTTGAAGATTAAAACTTTACTGGTCTATTTCACTACTATTTTGTCATTGTTTTCAGGTTCTAGGGACAAAGATCTTTCTTTTGATGTATGACACTCCCAATTTAAGTGTGTATTTGAGCTACCAGCTGAAATTTCAGTTTTTATTTATCGACCCATGCTGAACCCTTTAAAAAGCAAAAATTCACATCTCTGGGCCTGTTTGCTGTTTTAAATTTCTCTTTTTTCCAGTACACACATGCACCTTGCCCAGACACAACTTTTAAGACCCCCCATGGCCCAGGTGTATGCATATTTTAAAATCCAGGCCTGTTTATGTGTCAAATTGGACCGCAGACGGGGTTCGCCATGTTAAAACACACATCTGGACCCAAATCTGTTTGGGGGCATATTTTGTGAAAACCATGGGTGTTATCAGTTTCTCCTCTCGAATACCTTTGTTTTGATATATGACACTCCCAAATTAAGTGTGTATTTGAGCTACCAGCTGAAATTTCAGATTTTATTTATCGACCCATGCTGAACCCTTTAAAAAGCAAAAATTCACATCTCTGGGCCTGTTTGCTGTTTTAAATTTCTGTTTTTTGCTGTGCACACATGCACCTTGCCCAGACACAACTTTTAAGACCCCCCATGGCACAGGTGTATGCATATTTTAAAATCCAGGCCTGTTTATGTGTCAAATTCAACCGCAGACGGGGTTCGCCATGTTAAAACACACATCTGGACCCAAATCTGTTTGGGGGCATATTTTGTGAAAACCCTTGGCGGTTTCAGTTTCTCCTCTCGAATACCTTTGTTTTGATATATGACACTCCCAAATTAAGTGTGTATTTGAGCTACCAGCTGAAATTTCAGTTTTTATTTATCGACCCATGCTGAGCCCTTTAAAAAGCAAAATTCACATCTCTGGCCTGTTTGCTGTTTTAAATTTCTGTTTTTTGCTGTGCACACATGCACCTTGCCCAGACCACAACTTTTAAGACCCCCCATGGCACAGGTGTATGCATATTTTAAATCCAGGCCTGTTTATGTGTCAATTCACCGCAGACGGGTTCGCCATGTTAAAAACACATCTGGACCCAAATCTGTTTGGGGGCATTTTTGTGAAAACCCTGGCGGTTTCAGTTTCTCCTCTCGAATACCTTTGTTTTGATATATGACACTCCCAAATTAAGTGTGTATTTGAGCTACCAGCTGAAATTTCAGTTTTTATTTATCGACCCATGCTGAGCCCTTTAAAAGCAAAATTCAAATCTCCTGGCCTGTTTGCTGTTTTAAATTTCTGTTTTTGTTGCAATGCTTGCCAGCAAACATTTAAGACCCCATGGCCAGGTGTTGCATTTGCTTTTTAAAGGCCGTCAACAGGGTTCGCCATATTAAAAACAACACTGGACCAAATCCTGTATTGGGGCATATTTTTAAAACAGGCGGTTTCGAGAATACTGAAACCTCAGGTTTTACATATGACACCCCAAAACAGTATTTGGTACCAGATGTTGTTTTAAATCGACCCGTTGCGTGAATTGCCTTAAACAGCCTGGATTTTAAAATTGCACACCTGTGGCCATGGTGGGTTTTAAAATTTGTGTCTGGGCAGTGACCAGGTGCACGCACAGAAAATTTAAAACCAACCATGGCCAGGTGTTGCATATTTTAATCGGTTTTAAAGGGCTCAGCATGGGTCGATATAAAACTGAATTTCACTGGTACCCAAATACACACTAATTTGGGAGTGTCATATTTAAAACAAAGGTATTCGAGAGGATATACTGAACCGCCAAGGGTTTTCACAAATATGCCCCCAAACAGATTTGGTCCAGATGTGTGTTTTAACATGGCGAAACCCCGTCTGCGGTCAATTTGACACATAAACGGGCTGGATTTTAAAAATAGCATACACCTGTGCCATGGGGGGTCTTAAAGTTGTGTCTGGGCAAGGTGCATGTGTGCACAGCAAAACAAATTTAAAACAGCAAACAGGCCAGAGATGTGAATTTTGCTTTTTAAAGGCTCAGCATGGGTCGATAAATAAAACTGAAATTTCAGCTGGTAGCTCAAATACACACTTATTTGGGAGTGTCATATATCAAACAAAGGTATTCGAGAGGAGATACTGAAACCGCAAGGTTTTCACAAATATGCCCCCAAAAGATTGGGTCCAGATGTGTGTTTTAACATGGCGAACCCCGTCTGCGGTTGAATTTGACACATAAACAGGCCTGGATTTTAAAATATGCATACACCTGTGCATGGGGGTCTTAAAAGTTGTGTCTGGGCAAGGTGCATGTGTGCACAGCAAAAAACAGAAATTTAAAACAGCAAACAGGCCCAGAGATGTGAATTTTTGCTTTTTAAGGCTCAGCATGGTCGATAAATAAAACTGAAATTTCAGCTGGTAGCTCAAATACACACTTAATTTGGGAGTGTCATATATCAAAACAAGGGGTATTCGAGAGGAGAAACTGAAACCCCAAGGGTTTTCACAAAATATGCCCCCAAACAGATTTGGGTCCAGATGTGTGTTTTAACATGGCGAACCCGTCTGCGGTTCGAATTTGACACATAAACAGGCCTGGATTTTAAAATATGCATACACCTGTGCCATGGGGGGTCTTAAAGTTGTGTCTGGGCAAGGTGCATGTGTGCACCAAAAACAGAAATTTAAAACAGCAAACAGCCCAGAGATGTGAATTTTTGCTTTTTAAAGGGCTCAGCATGGGTCGATAAATAAAAACTGAAATTTCAGCTGGTAGCTCAAATACACACTTAATTTGGGAGTGTCATATATCAAAACAAAGGTATTCGAGAGGAGATACTGAAACCGCCAAGGGTTTTCACAAAATATGCCCCCAAACAGATTTGGGTCCAGATGTGTGTTTTAACATGGCGAACCCCGTCTGCGGTTGAATTTGACACATAAACAGGCCTGGATTTTAAAATATGCATACACCTGTGCCATGGGGGGTCTTAAAAGTTGTGTCTGGGCAAGGTGCATGTGTGCACAGCAAAAAACAGAAATTTAAAACAGCAAACAGGCCCAGAGATGTGAATTTTTGCTTTTTAAAGGGCTCAGCATGGGTCGATAAATAAAACTGAAATTTCAGCTGGTAGCTCAAATACACACTTAATTTGGGAGTGTCATATATCAAAACAAAGGTATTCGAGAGGAGAAACTGATAACCCCAAGGTTTTCACAAAATATGCCCCCAAACAGATTTGGGTCCAGATGTGTGTTTTAACATGGCGAACCCCGTCTGCGGTCAATTTGACACATAAACAGGCCTGGATTTTAAAATATGCATACACCTGTGCCATGGGGGGTCTTAAAAGTTGTGTCTGGCAAGGTGCATGTGTGCAAGCAAAAAACAGAAATTTAAAACAGCAAACAGGCCCAGAGATGTGAATTTTTGCTTTTTAAAGGGTTCAGCATGGGTCGATAAATAAAAACTGAAATTTCAGCTGGTAGCTCAAATACACACTTAAATTGGGAGTGTCATACATCAAAAGAAAGATCTTTGTCCCTAGAACCTGAAAACAATGACAAAATAGTAGTGAAATAGACCAGTAAAGTTTTAATCTTCAAGATAGCATTCAATGCTGTGTTGTCCAAATGTCGACACATATAAATGCTTTTCAAGTGTGGTAATGAAATGAATGAGTGATATTGGCACTGTAATACATTTTTGGAAACCTCTATGCAAGGGGTATACTAAATTAATCATGAAACAATCATATTCGAAACATATAAGAGTTTACTTGCATAAATGTTTTAAATGCATCCCTGCATTTGGCGAGACCGTAACGTTCATTTTGAATCGAATTCAAACATAGTTTTTCTGTCAATTAAATGTGTCAAAAGTGTCAACAAGTGTTCTTTGAATTATTTTATTTCTTAATTGAGTAATTTGAATGTAGAAAAAATTGTATTTAATTGTGATAGTTGGCGTTTTACGCTCGAAAGATTTCAAAACAAACCCAACTCTTGCAGTGGCCGTAACGACCGTTTCTAAAGTGGATTTAATTTAATAATTACGACACTTAAATAATAAAAAGCAGTCAACAAGTGTTCTTTGCTTTATTTTATTTCTTAATTGAGTAATTTGAATGTAGAAAAAATTGTTTTTAATGGTGAAAGTTTGCTTTTCATGTTCGTAAGTTTTCAAACAAACCGCACTCTGTCCGAGGCCGTAATGCAAGTTTGTAATGTAAGTTTTCATTAATAATTCCGAAAATTAAATAAGAAAAAGCAGTCAACAAATGTTCTTTGAATTATTTTATTTCTTAATTGAGTAATTTGAATGTAGAAAAAATTGTATTTAATTGTGATAGTTGGCGTTTTACGCTCGAAAGATTTCAAAACAAACCCAACTCTTGCAGTGGCCGTAACGACCGTTTCTAAAGTGGATTTAATTTAATAATTACGACACTTAAATAATAAAAAGCAGTCAACAAGTGTTCTTTGCTTTATTTTATTTCTTAATTGAGTAATTTGAATGTAGAAAAAATTGTTTTTAATGGTGAAAGTTTGCTTTTCATGTTCGTAAGTTTTCAAACAAACCGCACTCTGTCCGAGGCCGTAATGCAAGTTTGTAATGTAAGTTTTCATTAATAATTCCGAAAATTAAATAAGAAAAAGCAGTCAACAAATGTTCTTTGAATTATTTTATTTCTTAATTGAGTAATTTGAATGTAGAAATAATTGTATTTAATTGTGATAGTTGGCGTTTTACGCTCGAAAGTTTTCAAAACAAACCCAACTCTTGCAGTGGCCGTAACGACCGTTTCTAAAGTGGATTTAATTTAATAATTACGACACTTAAATAATAAAAGCAGTCAACAAGTGTTCTTTGCTTTATTTTATTTCTTAATTGAGTAATTTGAATGTAGAAAAAATTGTTTTTAATGGTGAAAGTTTGCTTTTCATGTTCGTAAGTTTTCAAACAAACCGCACTCTGTCCGAGGCCGTAATGCAAGTTTGTAATGTAAGTTTTCATTAATAATTCCGAAAATTAAATAAGAAAAAGCAGTCAACAAACGTTCTTTGAATTATTTTATTTCTTAATTGAGTAATTTGAATATAGAAATAATTGTATTTAATTGTGATAGTTTGCGTTTTACGATCGAAAGTTTTCAAAACAAACCCAACTCTTGCAGTGGCCGTAACGACCGTTTCTAAAGTGGATTTAATTTAATAATTACGGCACTTAAATAATAAAAAGCAGTCAACAAGTGTTCTTTGCTTTATTTTATTTCTTAATTGAGTAATTTGAATGTAGAAAAAATTGTTTTTAATGGTGAAAGTTTGCTTTTCATGTTCGTAAGTTTTCAAACAAACCGCACTCTGTCCGAGGCCGTAATGCAAGTTTGTAATGTAAGTTTTCATTAATAATTCCGAAAATTAAATAAGAAAAAGCAGTCAACAAACGTTCTTTGAATTATTTTATTTCTTAATTGAGTAATTTGAATGTAGAAATAATTGTATTTAATTGTGATAGTTTGCGTTTTACGATCGAAAGTTTTAAAAACAAACCCAACTCTTGCAGTGGCCGTAACGACCGTTTCTAAAGTGGATTTAATTTAATAATTACGACACTTAAATAATAAAAAGCAGTCAACAAATGTTCTTTGCATTATTTTATTTCTTTATGGAGTAATTTGAATGTAGAAAAAATTGTTTTTTAATGTGAAAGTTTGCTTTTTACGTTCATAAGTTGTCAAAACAAACCAACGAAAATTTCAAAAAATATGTCAGAGTCCGAACGAATTTCAGAGTCCCGACTTTTTTCTAAGTCCGAACGAGTTTCAAAGTACAAAGTACGGCAAACGGACCACCTCTCGTCACCCGTTCGGCTAAAACAGGTTGTAGGTCAGAGGTTTTTTTTTTTCCTCCCGTAGTGGGGGAAACGCGCCGACGAGAAAGCGGAGGGGGAACGTCGGAACTGGTTTTGGGTTGGTAGTAGTTGCTGTTCTGCGCCTTATATATGGGGCACAGTGTCTGTGCTCCTAGGGTTCAGCTGGTGGATCACAGTGTCTGCTAGTCTGGCCTGCTTCCCTCACGTCTCAGCTTCTCTGCGAGTGGTCCGGCCCCCGTGCCGTGCCGCTCCATCGCGGAAATTATTTCTGTGGGAATATGGTGCATATTGTGATCGTAGCATCGGGCTGCGGGTGGGTGTGAGTTGAATGCCGTGCGCGTGGCCAACTCTACTCGCTTGTCGTCCTTTTCTACCCTTGTTGTTTCCTCGCCCCGCTGCAATATGCAGCGCGGGACGTGGTGAGTCGAGAACCGTCTGCCGAGAGTGCGACGTTTCGTATTTTATTTTATGGCAATATTTCTGGGGCAATATCAAATACAGGGGCCCTTTGATGGTGGGGGTCCCTCGATGGTGGAAAGGCTTTTTCCTGAAACGGAGAAACATGAGAGAGTTCGAGAGAATACCTGGTTGATCCTGCCAGTAATCATATGCTTGTCTCAAAGATTAAGCCATGCATGTCTAAGTACAGGCCGTATTATGGCGAAACCGCGAATGGCTCATTAAATCAGTTATGGTTCCTTGGATCGTACTTAGTTACTTGGATAACTGTGGCAATTCTAGAGCTAATACATGCAGCAGAGCTCCGACCTTCGGGAACGAGCGCTTTTATTAGACCAAAATCAATCGGGCCTTGTGTCCGTTGAACGTGGTGACTCTGTATAACTTTGGGCTGATCGCACGGGCTCGTCCCGGCGACGTATCCTTCAAGTGTCTGCCTTATCAACTGTCGATGGTAGGTTATGCGCCTACCATGGTCGTAACGGGTGACGGGGAATCAGGGTTCGATTCCGGAGAGGGAGCCTGAGAAACGGCTACCACATCCAAGGAAGGCAGCAGGCGCGCAAATTACCCACTCCCGGAACGGGGAGGTAGTGACGAAAAATAACGATACGGGACTCTTTTGAGACCCCGTAATTGGAATGAGTACACTCTAAATCCTTTAGCGATTATCAATTGGAGGGCAAGCCAAGTGCCAGCAGCCGCGGTAACACTTGCTCCAATAGCGTATATTAAAGTTGTTGCGGTTAAAAAGCTCGTAGTTGGATCTCAGTTCTAGTCGGGCGGTCCGCCTAACGGCGTAACTGCCCGTTCTGAACAAGCCAGCCGGTTTCCCTTGATGATCTTCACCGGTTGTCTCGGTTGACCGGCAAGTTTACTTTGAATAAATTAGAGTGCTCAAAGCAGGCGTGACGCCTGAACAATGGTGCATGGAATAATGGAATAGGACCTCGGTTCTATTTTGTTGGTTTTCGGAACACGAGGTAATGATTAAGAGGAACAGACGGGGGCATTCGTATTGCGACGCTAGAGGTGAAATTCTTGGACCGTCGCAAGACGAACTACTGCGAAAGCATTTGCCAAGAATGTTTCCATTAATCAAGAACGAAAGTTAGAGGATCGAAGGCGATCAGATACCGCCCTAGTTCTAACCATAAACGATGCCAGCCAGCGATCCGGCTGTGTTCCTCAAATGACACGCCGGGCAGCTTCCGGGAAACCAAAGCTTTTTGGGTTCCGGGGAAGTATGGTTGCAAAGCTGAAACTTAAAGGAATTGACGGAGGGTCACCACCAGTAATGGGGCTTGCGGTTCAATTTGACTCAACGCAGCAAACCCTACCAGGCCAGGACACGGCGAGGATTGACAGATTAAGAGCTCTTTCTTGATTTCGTGGGTAGTGGTGCATGGCCGCTCTTGGTTCGTGTAGTGATTTGTCTGGTTTATTCTGATAACGGACGAGGCTCTAGCCTACTAAATAGACGCTCGGATCATTCCTAGTCCGGCGTTTCTTCTTAGAGGGACTGGCGGCGTTTAGCCGCACGAGGCAGAGCAATAGCAGGTCTGTAATGCCCTTAGATGTCCTGGGCCACACGCGTGCCACATTGAAGGAATCATCGTGTGCTTTCCCTTTCCGACAGGAATGGGTAACCCGTTGAACCTCTTTCGTGCTGGGATTGGCGATTGCAATTATCCGCCATGAACGAGGAATTTCTAGTAAGCGTGAGTCATCATCTCGCGTTGATTAGGTCCCTGGCCCTTGTCCACACCGCCCGTCGCTATTACCGATTGAATATTTTAGTGAGGACTTCGGATTGGCTGTCGATTTGGCTTTCGGGTCGAGCCGACGTGCCGAAAAGATGCCCGAACTTGATTATTTAGAGGAAATAAAAGTCGTAACAAGGTACCCGTCGGTGAACCAGCGGGTGGATCATTATCGAACCTTTCGTCGCGAGCGAGAGAAGTAGGTGAATCTCCTCGGTCTTCCGTCTGCCCGGATGGGGCCGAGAAACCGGTGCCGGTAGTCGGGCATAGTAGGGTGCCCGGCGAAAGTGCCACTTTGAACGGATATAAGACGCCGAACCTATGGTGTACCTGATTCCCGGCCGCGAGACGGCAAGAGGGAGGTCCCTCGTCCCTCGAGGACGCGGGGGCTAGGTTTGAAGAGACGCGCCCGCTCTGGCGCGCCGCACTTTCGGTGTCGGCCCCTGACGTTGACGTCCGCGACTTCGGATGATGGGGTTTTTGAACGCGCTGCGATGCCTCGAGTGGGTGTTCTGCGTCGAGTTGCCGTGCACGTGGCTAACTCCGCAACCCGCTCGGCGTCCTATTCCCTGGAAGGGAGGTAGTAGTCGATGTCCTTCTCGCTGACAAGGGAGTGCCCGGCCTAAGCCGGATTGCACGCACCATGGAGTCTTGAAGGTTCGTCGGTGGCCGCTTCCCTACGGGGAGTAGTTGTTCCTGAACATTTTCTTTGAACGCAATACGATGAACGCCCTGGTGACGGGGCGGGAATCAAAACTCTGACAACTCTAAGCAGTGGATCACTCGGCTCACGGGTCGATGAAGAACGCAGCCAGCTGCGAGACTTGGTGTGAATTGCAGAACACATTGAGCATTAACTTTTTGAACGCGCATTGCGGCCTCGGGTTCTGCCCGGGGCCTCGCCTGTCTGAGGGTCGGATAAGACTTACCGAGGAAGGTTCTCCTTCCCATTGACCGCTCCGACTTCACAGTCGCCGGTTTAAAATCTCACGAGTGTTCTACGTCCTGTCGAAGAAGCGTTGCCGCGGTGCATGTCTGTCTGGGCGGAGGGAACGGATATTTCTCTCCCCGTGGGATGGATCTGCGTGCAATGCAAAGAACGACGATTGACGAGACGCTCGCCAGTTTAACGGAGTATTTAAGGTGCCTCGAGAGGGTGTGCGTTTGAGTTGCCGTGTGCGTGGCAACTCCGCTGCTCGCTCGGTGCCGACAAGGTGCCTCGAAGAGGGTTTGCGTCGAGTTGCCGTGTGCGTGGCAACTCCGCTGCTCGCTCGGTGCCGAAAAGGTGCCTCGAAGAGGGTTTGCGTCGAGTTGCCGTGTGCGTGGCAACTCCGCTGCTCGCTCGGTGCCGAAAAGGTGCCTCGAAGAGGGTTTGCGTCGAGTTGCCGTGTGCGTGGCAACTCCGCTGCTCGCTCGGTGCCGAAAAGGTGCCTCGAAGAGGGTTTGCGTCGAGTTGCCGTGTGCGTGGCAACTCCGCTGCTCGCTCGGTGCCGCTTGGATGTGATGCGGAGACTTTCGGTGTGGGTGTTCAAGAGTGACCGTGCGCGTGGTCACTCCGCCTCCCTTTTGTCGCCGCGTCCGACTCCGCGTGGAAGTGGGTCCGCGTTACTGAATTACTCCTGCCACGTGCAGTATACCCTATGTCGACCTCAGATCAGACGAGATAACCCGCTGAATTTAAGCATATAAATAAGCGGAGGAAAAGAAACCAACAGGGATTCCCTTAGTAACGGCGAGTGAACCGGGAGAAGCCCAGCGCCGAATCCCCCGC
>JAFNEN010004971.1:0-16504 GCA_019343175.1 Oedothorax gibbosus
GATTGAAATTTTTATCTAAAATCTGTTATTTTAACCTGTAGTTTATTGAAATTTAAGTTTTAGTTCCACCTAATTACGGGAACTGTAAAAATGGTAAGGTGCAAAGAAAAATCGTTTTTAAAAAAAAGAAAAGTGCATTGCAGTTGTAGCGAATCGGTTGATTATTTTTTATTGTTTCGGTGAATTTGCAACGCAAATTCCGATGCGATACCACTTAAATCGAACCCTGGTTTCGACCATCTGTACAGTAGCTGGTGATGGCTACGCTATTTGACACAAGGGGTGGGGTGGAATGGCGTACGGATGCGATCAACGCCCGATGACATGCTGAATTTAGTCGACAAAAGCGCTACGCTTATTTTGGTTTGTTAGAACAAAAAAGTAAATTAACGGTAGGTTTTAAAACAGAAAACGAACGGCTGGTCATGGAATTTTGTAATACATTGTTAAAATCGAAAACAATTGAATATTTTCCACAAAATTTCCCCAGGTGGCTAAAATTTCCCCCGATCTAGGATCGCCGGATCAGACCTATTCTGCATCCCTGCTGTATTGTAATTTATTTTACATTTTAGCTATTTCTGAACATGAAACCACGATCAAGGAATTGGAAGAATGTATTGAAAAATACCAATCTGATGTTGAATGCAAAGAAAACAGCATTGAATCGTACAAAAAAGAAGTGGATGCCCTTAAGGCAAAATTAGAAGAGAAGAACACATTATTGCAAGAACAATCTGGTAATTTTCTCCGGCTGTTCAAAACCAAATGTACATTCAATTGTTCGATTTTAAGTTTGGATTCACCTTATATTCGGTTTTTGGACAGTGAAGCAGAATCTTCGGCATCGCCAAATAGTCAAATTAATAAAAGTCAAAAAAGCATTTTCCTTTCTATCGCTCAATTGCTGATGGCGAAGCTCAATAAAAAAATTAAATACAAGATTGGGTTAGCTCATGCAGGCCCCGTAGTGCTCCTATATTTCCCATAATTCCTATAAATTTGAAAAAGTTCCTATAATTCCTATTTTTTCCTATCAGGGTTGCCACAGTCCTTGAAAAGTGCTTGAAAAACATTATCCACCTTGAAAATTCCTTAATTTTTGGGCTGACGAATTTACCTTGAAGTGTTGCAAATGTTAATTTTGGCTTCATTAAAAACTCTTTTTCAATGTGAATCAGTTCCTATGTTATTTTTTGATTTATGGTTTGTATAATCCAAGAAGGCAGAGAAAGTGATTTTAGGTTGATTTTTTAATAACTAAATGGTTATTTTATAACACATATTTAAGTTCATTTGAAAGTTAGAGAGCTCTTAGTCATTTTTAAATGAATTTTTAAAAACTATTGTGAAATTTAGGTGTTGCATGTTCGATTATAGTCCTTGAAAATGAAGAAATATGTCCTTGAAAAGTCCATAAATAGTCCTTGATTTTTTTTACCAAAAAGTGTGGCCCTGTCCTATATTTTAGACCATTTCGCTTTTTTTTCCCATTCATCATTACAATCTCTACATTCAAACTATTACTGTGATCACAACTCATGGACTTGATCGACAAAAAATATTCTGGTTGGTTTGACTTGGCCTGAACCGAAGCTACATAAATAAAACAAGACACCCTTCCGTTCACCCGGAGGCAAAAATCAGCCAATCATTATAAGGCGATGCGACGTCATCGATGGATTGCGTGAAAATTACTTTCTTTAAAAAAAATTATATTAAATTTTATTTTTTAAAAAAATTCCTATATTTCCTATTTTATTTTTGGTAAAAGTCACTGCGAGGCCTGCTCATGTGAAAACAATCTAAAAATATAAACTGCCACGCTCTATTTTTCTAATTTATTATTTGTGTGTTAGTTCATTTAGTAATTAGTGAGTTAAGCATACATATGTAGCTGGCCATGAAGTCATAACGTTACTGGCTGGCCATTATCTTAAACAACAAAAAAATGTAAGTAACAAAATAATGTAAAGTAACAAAATACCTATAGGTTTAATTGATCGATATCTGTCTTGAACTAGAATACAAGGTTATTGTTGTCCTGAAACTATAAAAAAGAAAATTTGGTATTTGGTGCAGCACTATTTTTAACATATAAAAACTTTTTTAATTTATACTTACAAATTCTATTGTTATATTTAAATTTTTACATCATTTTGCAGGTTGTACTTGTGTAACCTCAATATCCAATTTTAAATAGTTTTTTTTATTTAATTTCACAATTATAATACTCTTGTATACCTTTAATAAAAGTAATGCTGTACTAATTTACTGGATATTTTTTATATAAAAAAACTTTTGTGTGTGTTGATTCAATAAACTGGTCCTCATTCTGATTATTATATAAAGTATGGTATAGTAGTTTTTTGACCTGTATTTTATTTTAGATGTCTTAGGTCAACTGGAGGAAGTGTGTGCCAAAAATGAAGAATTAGAAAAAAATATGGCTGAAATGAACAAAGGTATGTGAAGATAAAATAATTAAATTGCCCTCAAATCATATTTGAATGGTCTGTAGTCTGCCATTAGATACTTATTTTTTTGGAGTGGGAATCTAGAGTATTTTTAAAAATTTCTATATACATGATTTTTTTTAAATAGGTATTTCTAAAAAAGAAGTTGAAATCGCATCTTGTATAGAAGAACTTGAAATTCTCAAAATAGAGTTGGAAAAAGCTAAATTGTTGCAAGAACAGTCTGGTAATATTTCATTCTCTTGTTTTTGATTTGTAACAAAGTTCTTTTTATATTTGAAGGTTATTAATTGTATTGTTAAATTCCTTTAATTGTTTTTGGTATTTATTTCATGAAGATACTTGCCTTGACACAGTTAAACTTGGACGTAAACTTTCAAATATTTACATTATATTCCTTCTTAAGGTACTAAACTAAAAAAAAAACTTATGAGTGAAACTTAAAGTGAGTCTTTCGCCTAGACAAATATAATACAGCCATAATTATGTAGGGATGTTAACACCTATATTTGAATTATGGTAACACAGCAAGCAAATTTAAGGTTATTTGGTGATCAATATAAGGATAAAGAACGTAGAATATTAGATTTCACACTTTTGCAACCCATCCCACTGTGCTTGGAATAAAACTTGATGATTTGAAAGAGTATATTCTATTCAAAATTGCGAAGAAATTAAATCTTTCGTCTCAAGTGATGAAAATTTTCCATCGATATCGTCGCAGTCAACGTGTTAATGATCAGTCTTGAACCTAAACTATATTATAAAAATAACTAGACAAAACTGCAATTATGCTAAGAATCGGAAAATATTTTAAATGCGATCATCGTAACATGTCTCTTAAAAAAACTCAGCTGCGATCTCATTTAATTTGGGTTAGAACTATTTTTTTCTTGTAAAAAAACATCGGCTTCTATCAGTATACCGATATTTTTCAAAGCCAATGAACTGATTTCTCACTAAGTTTACTTTGGGGGCCGATGGCTAATTTTTTTAATAACAATCAGTGCATTTTTGCAACAAGGCTTCGATTTAAGCGGTATTGCATCGCAATTTACGATGCAAATTCACTTAAACAGCGTTACTAATGGTCAACCAATTCGCTAGACCTGCGATGCATTTTTTAAAGCGATTGTTTACTTTTTGTTCGCACCGTAATTATGTGAAACTAAACTTAAGTTTCAATAAACAATAAATTCAAATAACATATTCTTATAATGAAAATAAAAAATTTATTTAAAATGTGAAGATAAATTAAGATTAGATTACACTTTTCAAGTTTTCTTTAAATCTCGGCCAGCCTGTGCAATCTCACATTAGAAGAGGAGTCCAATAATATTTCCTGATTTACTTATTTTGCTGCCTAGTAATTTTGCGAAATCTACCGATAACGTCACATTGCATCAGAATGATTGATAGTTCCCTGGCTCTGTGTGATCGGAAGAGTGTCTCGTTACTTTGTAGCTCCAGTTTAGGCCAAGTCGAGCAACCAGAATATTTTCTTCTGATCAAGTGTCTGGCTCATGGTGTCAGTGAGTCGTGATCACAAGAACAACTCGAATTAAAAAATACTTTTTGTTTACGTTTGAACCTTTTTTTTCTACTTCGAAATATATACTGTAGTCTGATTTTAGACAATTTTTCTCTCTATATTTAAAAAAAGTAAGCTCTTTGAAAGTGTCCGGAGACGTAACATCATGAAATATTGATCTTAGAAATCCAAAAAAAATTTTGAAGGTGTGTGTCCCTAATGCCTCGACCTAAATTTTTTTGTTTTTCAAATTTCCAATAAGTTTTTTAATTAAAAGTTACAATAAGTCAGCCACATAAAAATCTTATTCCTTTTCTGCAAAACGGCCACAGAAATGTGATTTTGTTATGTTCTTTTTAAAGAACAGTTGCTCTCTTTTCTGTTCTTTTAAAAATAACAGTTCTTTAACTTGTTCTTTTTACATTGGTTTTGTGTTTAATATAGAAAAGGTTTACAGATTTTTTTAAAAAATGATTTGGCCTTAAAATATATTATAGCAAGATAGAAGGTTTATAGATTAAAATTATGTAAAAAAAGATAGTAAAAAATTATGACAAAACTATTTTAAATAAACATTTAACATAACAATTACTCTGAAAAATTTTATTAGGTTAATTCTGCTAAACTGGAATAAAATGTTTACATTTTTTTTATAAAAAGAACAAAAAGTTTTTTATTTTCGGAACAGGTTACAACTATCACGTAATTTTATCTTTTTCGTCCAGCTGGCCGAAAAGATCGCGTTCTTCTTTAGTCTTTTTTTTTCTTCAGCTGGCAGATGGCTTTCTTTTTTTTTTATTTAATCTTTTGGTTTTTTTTTAGTTTTTATTATTCATTCCCAGCAAAACCGCGGCGAAAGAATTTTTATTTTATTTTTTTATTTATCCTAAAAAATGTATACTTATGCGAATAGAATAAAATTTGTACACTCGAATATGCCACACATATTCCTTTTTGGTTTTTTTTAGAAAGTTTTTGAAGATGTTTTAATTATGGAAGTGGAAGTATCAAGATATGAACATGTTAATTACTTTGCAAATTTAGAAAGAAACGCTTGTTAAACATTGTTTTATGATTTGTTGTATAGCCAACATATTAAGCGAAATGTTTTTTTAGCTTCCACACTACGTTTATAACGTAAAAAGTGGAAGGTATTATAATCGTTCAATTCATCTGTCTGTCACCCACTTTCACAGAACGAACCGCAAGTCGCACAAACGAGTGGGATACATCGTTTTAAAGCAAAAATCAGGCTAGGTTACATCCCAAATTTCATTAAAATATTTATTGTGATATGATTCAGTTTGGATTGTTGTAATATCACAATAGAGTGAGGTGAGAGTGATAATGAGTAAACATTAATTTGCGAAAGAAGATTAATGAAAATAGTTAATTTTTTGGCGTTTAAAAGTTTGAATTAGAAATAAATTATAAGCTGAAGGCCCTGTTTTGCGAATTTCTTTCTGAGGTGTATAAATAGTGCGTTTTTTGTTGAGCACAAATATTGTGTGGAAGCGGTTTAAGTGACAGATTCTGTAACAAACCTACTTTTTAGTTTTATTTTTCGTTGTGAGATGCGTTTTTACAAGGATCTCACTATGTGTTATGTTTCACCATTTTTTGTATACGTAAATGATAGTGTTTTTGTCTTTATGTATCTGTCCATGGTCTACTCAACTTTAAGGTCACCGAAGCTCTTTAGACGTCATGCAATCCGACCGGTCGGAAATGTAAGCAATTTCAAAGGAAAAGTACGAAACCTATTTGCGCACGGCCAATTATATATACTTATCTATTTGCGAGCAGGTTTCGTTTCTCTTTCGGAACAGCCAACAACCTGAAAAAAATTAATTTGGCGGGGGTTGGCGAGCGATAGCGAGCAGGGGGGCGGAGCCGCCTAGTAGTTTTAAAAAAAATAGTGTCCGCTCATACTCGCTTTATATATTTAGTTCGTTAGTGAATAACTTCCTATGAACCATTTTAATAAGTATATGCATTGAAAGACCAAAATTTGGGGATATCAATCCCAAAGAGGCAGTCAAGATTTTTTAAAAAAAAAAAACCTGGCGCCAAATATTTAGCAACGACCAAAACTTGTTGGTAATGCACCAAATGAAGAGCTAAAGGTGTTCACACACACATAGACAAATCTGATGAAGAGGATCCCCCCCCCCCCTCCCCCCCCCCAAAAAAAAGTACATTTAGTAGTATAGTATTATATAAGATTTAAATTTGTAGTGCCATGATTCATAAAAAAATTTATCAATGTATTGTTAGGCTATACTGCTAAACAAAATTAATCAACTGCTACACAAAGATTCATTTGTGTAGCAATTATTGCTACGCATACCCCCTCCTTAAATCGAACCCTGCTTTCAACGTAATGGGATGATCTAAGCTGGTACTATAGTACTACTTGTGTTATTATTTTATATTTATCCAGTAAGAGTAATTCATTTTTTTTTCAGACTTTAGTTAAATATTATTTAATATTGCATCGATATACAGATCTAAAGTAAATTTAAATTACATTATTTAAGCATTATTTTCTATGTGCCTTTTATAGGAACTAATATAACTAAATTTTTAATTGGTTTGTATGTCGTTACGCCGATAGTGTAAAAAAAAAATTTAATTCAGTGTTCAGACTTTTTGATTACTTTGCACTTTCATGCCTGTGTATCTTGACAAAAGCTATTAAACCAGAATGAATTGTTGAATTCTTTAATTCTTATAATTTAAAAAACACCTTTACTTCATAGATATGTTGTGCCTATCTCTTCAAAAATGTGAATTGGCAGCTTCCAATAAAATCAAGTTTTTGAATTCATGTGTCGTCAAATATCAGGATGAAATTGCAGATATGAAAAGGCAAATGAAGGAGAAAACTGACAGTATTGATGAATTAGAAAAAGGTTGGAATTATAATTTTCACACAATAAAATAATCTATTTATAAGTAAAATGGAATCTAAAAATGTGTGTTTTTTTTTAGCTTTATGTGAAAGCCAAAAACAGATAAAAGACATGCAGTCGAAGATATCAAAGCAGGTAATAAAATTATTTTATTTGAAAAACTAACCTGTATTTTAACATTTATCTGCAAGAAAAGGTAAAATATACTTGCACATCAGAAAACCCTCACTTTCTCACTGCCTGCCATAACTATTTACCAAGTGTTAATGGTTTGATATTAGAATTAATCAGTGTGTACAATGCTTGGCAGATCGTAGCTCCTATTTATTTAAGGAAAGACACAAAACTTCTTGCAGCTAATTTAAATATTTTTTTCCTGAACTACAACTGAACTGTTAATGTTTTTTTAAAAGGTTGAAGAAAAGAGGCAAGATGCCGCTAGAATTGAGCAAGTTTTGCATGAGAAGAAAGTTGCAGAAAATTACAAACTGAAAGTTGATCTCAAAAAGGTAAGTTGTATTCAAGAAATTATCTTAATAGAATTTAGTTATACGGGACTAAGTTACCAAACTAATTCTCAATATTTCACAATTTGTTTACTATTTTTTAAATTGTAATTTTTAGAAATTGAAAATCAGTCACATTCCATTTTATTTTTTACAGGCTCAAGAAAGAGAATCTTTAAATGCATTTGAAGAAGCTGAAACAAGTGCTAATTCTACAAAAGATGAAGCTAAACAGTCTTCAAATACTATTCCAAAAGTAATTATTTTAAATTAAAAGTTGTGCTTACAGGGGTCCATCCAGAAGGAATTTCGATCATGGAATCTAGTGTGTAACAAGTTGAGGATTAAAAGAACTTGACTTCGACAAACTTACGTATTAACTTACCCCCTGATTTGACTAACGAACATTGTAATGCCATTATAAATATTTTACAATCCTCTGGGAATCGTCAAATCACATTGTAAGTTTTATCGAACTCCCCTAGCATATGAATTAATATTCAAGTTTTGTTTTAAAGAACTATTTTGATGCATTAAAACGCATCATTTTTTATCTTTCACGAGCAGTAGTTTTTATTTAATTCAACTGCACTCTTCTATTTATACACTTCAGAAAGAAATTTGCCAAAATTAACTCATTTCATTAATCTTCAGATTTAATAACTAGTATTATCGTTTGCTAAATTTGTTTGAAGTTCAAAGAATGATTATGTAATTTTTTAAATATACAACGATGAGTTACCACAATTTCCCATTATCATTAACTTACTTTCAAAGATTCAGTTATTATTAATCGTCTGTTAAATTAACTTACAGCTCGAAGAATAAATAATTAGTTAAATTGATGCGTAAAAAATAAAAGCGAAACTGCATATTTTTTATGCAAAGTTAGAATTCTCTATACATCTTTCTTCATACATGTATTAAATAATAAACCATCAAAAGAACTCTATTGTGATATTACAACAATCCAAACAGAATTATATCACATAAATAAATATTCTTTCAAGAGTTTTATTTTTATTTTAAATAAAATTTCTCGTACATTTGCCGAAATGAAATAGTGAAAATGTTGATTGTTATTTCAAAGTAGAATAAATTTTCAGTTATTTAAATTTTGAATAAACTTCTAATTAAAATTTTTTTAATGAAATTTGAGATGTAGCCTAGCCCGATCTTTTGCTTCAAAATGAATTATCCCTTTTCTTTGCAAGACTTATTGTTCGTTCTGTGAAAGTGGGTGACAGACCGACGGTCTAAACGATCATAATACCTTCTACTTTTTACATTATAAACGTACCGTGGAAGCTAAAACCTGGATGGATCCCTAGCGTATGTTTATTAATTTAGCTGTTTTATGTATATTAATTTATTGTGGAGGTACTGTGATAAATTGAAATTTATTTTTAGGGAAGAAAGAAGAGATCTCTATCTGATATCACTAAGGTATGTATTTGTTAATATTTTTTAATTAGTGATTGTAATAGATTTTCCAAGGATTGCATAAATGTATTGTTTATACAAGCTTTTGTGATTTTTAATCTTATAGTGTATTGGTATAAATTAAACTATATACACACTAAATCTATATTATAAAGAACTATAGTTTCTTTCATGTTCAAAACGATAAGGGGAACCCATGGTTTAAACCCCAATGATTCCAGTTGGAAACATCAGTTGAGCTCGCACTTATTTATCGTTAGATGAAAGAATCGTGTCTTATGACGAATTAAATAATGTTTGAAAACATGAAAAACATGGTAAAATAAAATTCACTCCCAAAAAGTTTTATGAAATAAATTTACCCTAAACTCCTCGCGCTTGCATTCTTAGATGTTTAAAAATTGATTTTAACTTTTTATAAAGTTTTGTTATAATTTTTTCAAATTATGATTCCAAAAGAAGTTGGAACTGAAAGTGGTAGCAAAGGTTACCCCTCTATTTGTTTTTTGCAGTGTATTTAAAGAAAATTACATTACATTTTAGAGTAAGTTATGCTATTAGAAAATTCAAGAAAAATAATCATTATTAAAATCTATTATAGGAAGCCAATGACAATGTCGGTTTAAAAGAGAATGCAAAGAGCACAAATAAAGTAAGCTGATCACAATATTTAAATTAATGACATTTTTGCAAACTTCGTTGTTTTAATGTTTTAAATATTTATTTTAAGGTCCAAGAAAAGAAACCTTCTAAAACTACAAAGGTAATGTTACTCTAAATGTCTACATTGGTTTAAAGTTGAACAGTTTGACATTACTTTATTTTTAAAAATTGTTTTTATTTACAGGTAGAGCCAGTTAAAACTGAGGAAAGCGAAACAGTGTCTAAGGTATTTAATATTTTATTCAATAAAGAAAAAATTTATAGTGCAGGGTGTCCGTAAAAGAATGTCCGAGTTTTAATGGTATATTACAGGAGTTTATTTTATACTTAATATAACAAATAATACATGACATTGAAGGAAAACTAACCTAGTCTTTCCTATAAGTGTTAAATGTGTGCGCCTTAAGTGATACGGCACACATCCAAACGAAAATGCAATTCTTCCCATACTGTCTGCAGAGGGTCCGGAGTAATGGAAGCAACAGCCTGTGCAACTGTGAAAACGATGTAGCGGTACAAGCGCATGCGCTTATCTGAAACTGTTTGAGTTATTCTTTATTCGTCACCTTCAACCACATTACAATTACACTTCAACCACAATACTATTACAATTTGAAACACGGACATTCTTTTACGGACACCCTGTATTTTACAGGCATGAGAATTTTCCGCCTTTTGGCGGAATTCCGCTTTTTCCAGATTTCTGGTCATTTGCCGATTTTTTGACGTTTTCCGCTTTTTTTCAAGTCTTTGTTTTTTGTTCGAAAATGGAAACTGGATCGTAAAATTATTTTTTTTAAAAAAAAATATTTCCCCAACTTTTTATTTTTGCAAAAAAACGGAAACCCCAAACAAAAAAATTTTTTTCCCGGGAAACGCCCAATTTTCCCCCCAAGCTTTGTGGATTTAAATAATGTAAACCCTCTTTTAACCCCACTTTGTGTGAATTCCATCGTAAATTTTTTTTAACTCCATTTTTTTTCCCCAAACGGTTCCTTTAAAAAAAAATGCCGGGGTAATCCAAAAAATTTTTTGGAACCCAAAAAAAGTTTTTTCCCCCCCAAAAAAGTTTTTTTCGGGCCTTTATACCAGAAAACCCAATTTTTTTTACAAACATCAAAAAAAAAACCACCGAAAAAAAACCCTCCATTTTCCGGGCCCATTTTTAAAGGAAAAAAAAAAAAAACTTAAAAAATTTTATTAAAAAGCAAAATTTTTTTAAAAAAATTTTTTTAAAAATTAAAAATTAAAAAAAAAATAATTTTTTAAAAAATTTGGGAAAAGAATTTTGGAAATTAGATTTTCACTAAAGGGGGGCCCCCCCCCCCTTCCCAAAAAAAACCAAAAAAGGGCCCCCCAAGGCCCAAAAACCTCTTTAAAAAAAGATTAAAAAATTTTTTTTTTACCTGATCAAAAAAAATTTTCCCCCGGGAAAAAAATAAAAAGGCCCCCTTTCCTTTTTTTTTTAAAATTTTTTTTTTGCTGCCTTTTAAAAATTTTTTTTTAAAAGGGTCCCCCCATGAATTTCCCCCCCCTCCCCCTTAAAAAAATTTATTGAAAAAATTTTTTTCCCCGGCCCCTTTTTTGCCGGGGACCCAGAAAAGTTCCCCCCCCCACCCCCCAAAATTGGTTTAAACTCCTTAGGTTTCCAGGGCCAAGAAAAAAGAAAAAAGGGTTTTTTAAAAACCCCCTTTTTTCCCCCCTTTTTTTATTTTTTTTTCCCCCCTTTTAAAACCTTTTTTGGGTTTTTAAAAGGGTTCCAGCTTTGAATTTTTTTTTGTTTTTAAAAAAGAAAAAATTTTCTTTTTTTTTTTTTTTAAAAAAAACCTTTTTCTTTTAAAAAGAGGGTTTTTTTTAATTTTTAAAAAAAAATTTGGGGAAAGGTTTTTGGTTTTTTTTTTTAAAAAAACCCCGAATAAACCAAGGGGAAAAAATTTTTTTTTTAAAATTTTTCCTTTTTTTAAAACTTTTTTTTATAAAAATTTTCTTTTGTAAAACTTTTGAAATTTTTTTTTTTTTCCTTTTTTAAAAAGGGAAAAAAAAAAATTTTCTTTCATTAAAAATTTAAAAAAAGGGTAAAATGGTTTTTTTCCTAACCCCACCCAAAAAACCCCTTTTTAATTTTTGTTTTTAAAAGAAAAAATTTTAACCCAAAATTCCCCAAATTTTTTTTTTTTTTTTTTTTTTTTTTTATTTCCCCCCCTTTTTTAAATTTTTTTTTTTTTTTTTTTTTTTTTTTTTTTTTTTTTTTCTTTTAAAAATTTAAAATAGAAAAATTTTATAATTTGTTTTTTAACCATTTTTTTAAATAATTAAAATTTTTTTTCCCCGAAAATAAAATTTTTAAGTAATTAATTTAAATTAATTTTTTTTTTTAATATTTTTTTTAAAATTTTTTTTCCAATCCTTTTTTTTTAAGTGCCCCTTCCCCCCCTTTTACCCTTTTAAATTTTTAAAAAATAAAATTTTCCTTGGGTTTTTAATAATCAAGAAATTTTTTTTTAATTGAAAATAATTTTTTTGGAAACCCCTAGTGTTTTTTTTTAATTTAAAAATAAAAACTTTTTTTTTTTTCAATAAATTTTTTAATTTACTAATTTTAGGGAAATAAAAAAATATTTTTAAAATTTTTTAATTAATAAAAAAGTTTTTAAAAAAATAAAAAATTTTTTTAAAAATTTTTTAAAAAAAAACTAATAAAAAACCCTGTTTTACCTTTAACCTTCGAAAAAAACCTAAAAAAAAACATTTTTTTTTTTAATGGAAAAAAAAACCTTTTTTTTTACATTGAAAAGGGAAAAAAAAGTTTTTTTTTTTTTAAAAAAAAACAAAAAAAATTAATTTTTAAATTTTAAAAAGAAAAAGTGTAATAAATTAAAGAAATTAAATTAGAAATTTTAATTTTAAAAAAAAAAAAACTAGAAAAAAAATTTTAAAAAAATTTTTTAAAAGGAAACAAAAAAAAAAAAGGGGAAAAAAAAGTTTTAAAAAAAAATAAAATTTTTTTTTAATTTTTTTTAAAAATTTTTTTTTTTTTTTTTCGAAAATTTGTATACTTAAGAAAATTTTTTTTTTTTTAAAAACTTATTTTTTTTTTTTTGTTTTTTTGTTTTTCAGTTTTAAAGCAGGATTAAGCATAAAGGGGTTTTTTTCGCCCCCAAAGAAATTTTTTTTTTAGTATTAGTTAAAATTTTTGGTAAAAAACCCGGAAAATTTTTTCATTAATTTTTTTTTAATTTTCTTTTTTAAGGAGAAAAATTTTTTTTTAATTACCCTGTTGTTAAAAAAAAGTATTGTGGTAATTTTAAAGAAAAAGTTTGTTTTTTTAAAAAACCAATGTTTTTTTTTAAATGAAAAGATTGTTTAAAAATGTTGGAACATTTTAAAAAAAAAAGTGGGGTTTTAATTCCTAATAAAAATTTTTTTTTTTTTTCCTTTTTTAAAAAAGAAAAAATTCCCCCCTTTGGTTTTTAAAGAACAGTTGGATTTAAAATTTTAATGGGAGAAAAAACTTTGAACCTTAAAAAAAAATTATTTTAAAATTGTTTTTTTAAAGGAAAATTTTTTTTATAAAAAATTGGTTTTTTTAAAAAATTTTTTTATTTAAAAATTTTTTAACCAAAAAAAAGAAAAATTTGGGAAATTATTTGGGAAACCATACCCTGGGGCTTTTTCTTTTCAAAATCCTGCCCTCCTTTCAAATAGGTTAAAAATAAAAATTCCTTAATTTTTTTTTTAAAAAGCCGTTTTTTTAAATTTTTTTTTAAAAAGAAACAAAAATTCTTTGAATTTTTCCCAAAATTTTTTTACCCATTGTGGGGTTTCCCCAAACTAAAATCTTTTCCACCAATTTTAAAATTTTAAAAATTTTTTGGGGTTTTAAAGTTAATTTTTGAATAAAAAAACTTTTTAAATTTCCAATGCCTTTTTTAAAAAATGAGTAAAGGGGATTTTTTTTTCCCCGCTAAAAAATTTTTTTTTTTTTTTTGGTCCCCCCCCGAAAAAATTCAAATTTTTTTGGAAAAATAATATTTTTTATAAAATTAAAAAAAAAATTAAAATTTTTGTAAAAAAAATTTGTGGAAAAGAAATTAAACTTTTTCCCCCTTTTTAAATTGCAAATTAAGAAAACCCGCCCCCCTTTAAAAAAAAAACCCCCCCAACTTAAAACCAAAAAAAAATTTTTTTTCCCCAACCCTTAAAATTTTTTTTTGGGAAAGTTTTTTTTCCCAAATTTTTTTAAATTTTTTGGGGGGGGAAATTTAAACCCCAAAATTTTTTTTTTAAAAAAAAAAAAAAAAACAAGGGTTTTTTTAAAAAAAAAAAAAACAAAGAATACCCAAAAAAAAAAGGGGTTATTTTTTTTTGGGGAAAAAAAGAAAAAAATTCAAATTTGGGTTTTTTAAAAAAATTTTTTTAAATTTAAAAATTTTTAAAAAAAATTTTTTTTTTTTTTAAAAAATTTTTTTAAAAAAATTTAATTTTTTTTTTTTTTTTTGGGAAAAATTTGTGAAAAATTTTAAAAATTTTTTTTTTTTAAAAAAAAAGGGGGTTTTTTTTTAAAAAAATTTTATTTCCCTTTTTTTTTTTTTTCCCCCCCAGAAAAAAAAAAAGGGGGCCCAAACAAATTGAAACCCCCCAAAGCAAAAAGGGGTTGGGCCGGAGGGAAAAGGGTTGGGAAAAACCCCTTTAAATTTTTTTTTCAAAAGTGCTTTTTTTTTTCCTTTTTTTGTTTTTTTGGGGGAAAAAATTTTTTTTCCTTTAAACCCAAAAATTTTTTTTTTAAAAAAAAAAAATCTTTTTCCCCTTTTTAAAAAAAATTTTTTTTTTTAAATTTTTCAGCTTTTCCCAAAAAAAAAAAAAAAACATTTCCCCCCCCCCCCCGGGTTTTAAAAAAAAGGGTATGGGAAAAATTTTTTTTTTGGGGATCTAAAAATCCGAAAAGGGGGTTTTTTTTTTAAAAATTTTTTAATTTTTGGTTAAACCCCAAAATTTTAAAAAAAATTTAATTTTTTTTTTTTTTTTTTTTTTTTTCCCCCAAAGAAAAAAAAAACCCTTTTTTTTTTTCCAAATTTTTAAAAGGGTTTTTCCCCCCCGCTTTTTCCCCGGGAAATTCATAAAAAACTTCCCCCCCAAAAATTTTTTTTTTTTTTTTTTTTTTTTTTTAAGGGGGGCCCCCCTTTTTTAAATCCCCGAAAAAATTTTTTTTCCCCCCCCAAACCCCCACCCCCTTTTTTATTTTTTTTTTTTTTCCCCCCCCCCTAAAAAAATTTGGGGCCCCCGGGAAAAAAAATAGTTGTTTTTTTTTTTTTTTTTTCCCCCCCTTTCCCCCTTTTTTTTTTTTTTTTTAAAAAAAAAAAATTCCCCCAAAATTCCCAAAATGTTGCCAAATTTAAAAAAAAAAAATTTTGAGGTTTTTCAAAAAATCATGGAAATTTCCCAGTTTTTTGGTTTTTCCCCCTAATCACCCCCAACAACCTCCCCCCCCTTTAAAGGTGAAAAATTTTTTTTTTTTTTTTTTTTTTTTTCCCGTTTTTTTATCCCCTTTTTTTTTTGAAAAATGGGGAAAAAAAAGGGCCCCCCCCCCAAAAGAACCCCAATTAAAGAATTTAAAAAAAATTTTTCCCCAAAAAATTTTTTTTTTTTTTTAAACCCCCCCCCCTGAAAATTTGGAACCCCCAAATTGGGTGCCCTCCTGAAAAAAAAAAACCCTTTTCCCTTTTGAAAAACCCTTTTTTTAAAATTTTTTCCCCCCAAACGTTAAAAAAGTAAAAAAACCCCCGGGTTTTATTTTTTTTTTTTGTTTTTTAAAAAAAAAAAAAATTTTTTTTGGGCCCTCCTTTTGATTTAATTTAACCAATTTAAACCCTTTTTATTTTGTTTTAAAGAATTTTGAAATTTGGGGGGTTTAATAAAATTTTAAAAACCTAGAAAGTCCCTTTTTCAGAAAAAGTTTTTTTTTTTTGGGTAATGCCCCAAACCCAAAATATGGGAGTGAAAAAAACCAATCTTTTTAAAATTTTTGGGGGTTTTTTCCCTTTTTGGGGAACAAAAAATTTTTTCCCAAAATTTAAAAAGGGTTTTTCCCTTCCCCAAAAAATCTTGGAATAAACCATTTTTTTTTTGTGGGGGGTTTTTTAAAAAAGGTTTTTTTTTTTTTCTTTTTAAAAAAGTTTAAATTTTTTTTTTTTTTTTCCCCCCTCAAAAACCCCTTTTTTTTTTGTAAACCCTCCCACCCAAGAGTTGGGCCCCCCGTTGGGGGGCCCCCGGGGGAAAAACCCGGTTTTAAAAACTTGGTTTCCCCTTTCCCCCAAAACCAAAAAAATGGGGGGAAATTAAAAAAAATTTTTAAAAGTTAAATTTAAAAAAAAAAGGGAATGTTACCCCCCCCCCCCCCTAAATAAAGTAAATGGGGGGGGGAAAATCCCCTAAAAGTATCCCATATGATTTCTTTTTTTTTTTTCCCATTTTTTTTCCCTTTTCCCTTAAATTATCCCCCGTTTTTTTTTTGTTTTTTTTTTTCCCCCCCTTGTAAAAAAAAAATTTCCCTTTTAAATTTTAAAAAAAAAAAAGTAAATTTGGGGGGGGAAAAAAAAAACCCCCCCCATCCCACCCGGGGAAAAAATTTCCCCCCCCCCCCTATTGGGGGTTTTTTCTTTGGCGAGTAAAATGGGGGGATCAAAAAAACCCCCGGGTTTTTTTTTTCTTGGTTTTTTCCCCCAAATAGAACCCAAGTCCCCCCGGGGGGGGTAAAAAACTTTTAACCCAAAACGAAATTTTAAAGGGAAAAAAAAACCCAAAAGCCCGGGGGTTGGGGGGGGTTTTAAAACCCCGGGGAAAAAAATTTTTTTTTTTTAAAAACGCACCAATTTTTTTTTGGCCCCATTGGGCAAAACCCCCGGGATCCTTTTTTTTTTTCTTAAAACAGACCCGGAAACCCAGTCCCCCCCAAAGAAAGTTTTTCCCCCT
>JAFNEN010004972.1:0-16564 GCA_019343175.1 Oedothorax gibbosus
TCCTTAATTTCATTTAACTAAACAATTTCATTAGTCGAAAATATCCTATCCACTTTATATAGTAGCTATTGTGGCTGAAATTATTTGAGTTGCTTTGTAAGAGGAAAAATTAATTACCAAATAAGTAGATTATAAAATATAAATTGGACACCATAAAAAAAAATCAATTGGTTTTAACCAAGTGGTTTAAACTGTGGCTTTTCTGGCATTACTTTTTTCATTATGTTACTGATTAATAATTTCATCTACTAAATAGAGTTGGTCTGCATTTTTAACTAATTTTTGTACTTGATTTAGAAATGATTTTTTTTAAGTTTCACTCAATTGGAGTTATGTATAGGTACTTTAACATACAGAACCCTTAAAAAATAAATCAACCACTGGTGACATCCATAATAGTACAGCTAAGTGGAAGAACATGCTAAGTGATAAAAAGGTAAAAATGATAATCAAAGTTTGTAGGTTGCACTTAGATCCGTTAAAACCAGTACTTGTAAACAGTAAAAATACACTTAATTGAAAGTTTATGAAAAGGGAGAATCTTGTTATCTGTAGAGGGGGAATAACCTGTTCAATTAAAACGAAAAGCTCATTTTTTTGTCCAAAGTATCTCTTAACACGTTCTTCCACTAAGCTCTTTAATTGGAAATGAACACAGAGAAAGTGATTTGCTGACCACCGTGACTGCCTTGCCTTGTTAATCATATGACATTTCATTAACTCTTCCTTCTGCGGTTCGGCGTTTCTCTTTCTCTCTATAATTCTCTTGCTCGGTAGTTTAACCTCTTTTGCTCCAGAGGTACACATACATGGACTTCAGTACTTCGCGAACTTCTGTTGACAATTTTTGTTCAAGCTTGATTGTTTGTTGTTCAAGAATGTTCAAGCTTTCCAAAAATACAGAAGCAAAAGTAGCATTGAAAAATGATGTATCAAGAGGATCATTTCAGAAATAAATTTATCCGACATTTTGGACTAAAGCACTAGTGAAAATTTCAATCTTGATACATCATGTTTACATACCAAAAATTGTATTGTTAACCCCCATAACCTCTAATTCCATTAAATTGACGTGACCTTTAGCAAATATTAAACACTAATTTTTTCAAAATTTCTTGCAAAACATACTTATCTGATACACATAATTGTTTGAAAATTATCTATAATAATAAAAGAAAGAATCTGTCTGTGGACTGTGAAAGACCTACTTATACTGCCCTAAAAAATTCAAAATTTTTAATATAGATTCCTTTTACTACCTATGTGTGCACCTGAGGCTTAGTTTTTTCATATTTGATTTAGATTTTTTTAATATTCTTAAAGTTTCGATCTCCATAGGAATAGCATTGTGAATTCTATAAACTTTGGCTTTACACTTTTCATTTTCAAATTTGAAAGAAATTTCGGCGCGAGAAAAAATATTTACAAACAAGTAAAGGCATGTGGGTTTAATCTGAAGAATTTGGATATCATTATTTTATTTCGTTTATAGATTTAAATTTTTTTATATTGCATCAGGTTTCCTCAACTCGATGTTTGTACATTCCACTTCATATTTCATACAATTCGATAGTTAATAAAATTCGATAAGTTAAATTTTCACACTCGTCAAAAGTTGCCAATGAACAGTCCGGCCATTGCATCATTGCTGTACCCGGAGATCGAATTTACACACGATGGTAGTAGTTTTCTTTACAGGTAAGAAAAATGCGTTGCAATTCTAGTTTTTATTTGAGTCAGAAATCAATAGCCAAGTCGATGTAGTAAGCCTATGCAAGCTTTACTATAGAATAGCGTCAAATATTTCGCGGAGAGCGTTAGTTTAGGCTTACTACAAAGCGACCGGTGGCTTCACTTGACGAACTGGATTTTGTATTGGTGTTTACTAAGAAAATAAACTACTATGACTCAAGCAACTGAAAGTTCCTGGATACAATCGGACATCCACTTATTTTTTAAAATTAATGCTGATATCAGAATAGGAGGAGATTATCATAACCTGATGGAATCCAGTGGATAGTGTATGAATTGGCATAAAATCAAAGTTTACATTAAAAAAAAATCACTGTTATTAAGGTTACACCCGTGAAACGCCAGGTTATAAAGCTAGTATTTTTATAAAGAATATATGAATAGAACTTCAGGACGGAAGAGGTTAGGCAGAAAAACTAATTGGCAGTTCTTGACTGTCTATCAAGGTTTCCAGACTTATCCGATATTAACCATTTTGGATCTGCTTTGCTAATAAAAATTTTTAATCAAATATCATTAGCCAAAACTATTCTCTGCCCGAGAGTTGGATAGCTTATTAAAGCCCTCAGATTGTTATTTTTCTTTGTTTTTGTAACTTTTTATTGTTTCTTTTAAAAAAAAAATAATTATTTTTCAGCAAACCAATCCAGAAGTGTCGAGCCAGAAGTACTGCAAAGCCGGAATAACTGGTAATAGAAGTTACTCTTGGAATTTCCATCCTATGTAACCCTGCTGTATGTTTTCGATATTCCGGCATTTTCTTGAAGAAGCTACATGCACAGGAGAAATCAAGCACACCAAAACGTAAGGAAAAAATTAAGTTGTCTTCATTTTGCAGCGTGAAGGGCTCGAAAAATAAATGTTCTAAAAAAACCACACAAGTATTTTTAATAAATCCTAACCAGTTTGGAATTCTTACTAAATAATAATAATATAAATATATATAACATGTGTTTTATAAATGTACTATAGTCATTGTATGCTCCACAAATATCGCATCAAGCCTAGTAATATCCTTGGTATAAAAGTAAGGTAATTTTTTATAACTGTAATAAGTGCTTATTGGTAATGATGTTTGGATTAAACAATTGCATTTTACATTGTTAAATATTTGAGTTAAAAAAAAATACTTTGTCCCACCATGTTAAGATCCACATGAGAAGTTGTGTAGAATAAAGCATCATTTAAATTTCCCTTCTTTAGAAGCTTTTGTATATCAGAGTCTATGGCTAGTATATTTGCTTTTTTTTAGACATTGATAATACGAGGGCTGTTTTTTATTTTCAACCTCCGATGGGCTGTAACAAAAAGACGGGTCAAAATACAAAAAAGATTTTTTTACCTGAAGTAATGTACAATACTGCTTATTTTTCCACATTATCATCTTGGCGATTAAGGCATTTGTTATACCTGTAAACAAGCTTTGAAATACCATCTTCATAAAATGTAGCTGCCAATGATTGGGAGGTTGTTGTGACGGTTTCGTTTAAAAAAAGTAAATTTGGAAGCTTCACGTCACTTTTTTTCTGTCCTCCAACTAACTCTGTTTGATGAGAGCTGTATTTCCATGGAAGAAACATTGCTGTATCTCCATATTATATCAAAATAGCAGAGCTTAACTAATAAAAATCATACCTCTATCCGAAGCAATGTTCAGTACTATAATTTTAAATCAACAAATCTATAGAAAATTTATGCACAGTATAATCAACGGCATATGGATAAACAGGCACAATGTATAAAAACACAGAAATGTACACTGTACAGTGTGAATGTCTCGGATTATAAGCATTTAAGGAAAAGTATGTGACTCATTTCTTTCTCTCCTATTTAAGTCCCACCCTCCAATTTGTCTAGTAGGTTACCACTTCTAGTGTTGGATACTGCGTTTCTTGCTGAATTTCCTGAATGTTTATTGACCTTTGATCACAAATTCTTGAAATGCTGCCGCTCCCCCCCCCCTTGAAATGCTGCCGCTCAACGAGATCTCAGCAAGTCCAAGCCATTGTGTGGATTTATAAGCTCGCTGGGGGGGGGGACTTCCTTACCCCCATGATGCGAGGGTGAGGGGTACGGATGCATGCCTAAGCAACCTTGTGGTTCGTAGTGTAACAGTAATCTTGTTTGGAAAGAAGTATTTTATATGAGAAAGGTTTTTAAAAAATGTTTAGTAATTTTGCCTTAATGAATAGCAAAATATTTAAAATGACAAAATCCAATATGGCGAAAAACGTCATATTTAGTATTTTTTCCTTCCAAATGTATGATTTAAAAGTATTTTTATGCAAAATACAAGTAAAATAGAAAGAATTTTTAATTTCGGCCTAATATATCGCCTAATACTAACAGTAAAAAGTCAAATAAGGCGGAAGACGCCATTTTTAATTATAATAAATTCATATATGTTTCAATTGTGTTCCACATTTATGTAGTTTAAGCCATTCTTTATTAAAAATACAACTAAAGTAGAAAAGAATTTTAAATTTCGGGCCAATGGATCACGTAATATTATAGATTGAATAATCCAAGATGGCGGAAGCCGCCATCTTGAATTTGGATTGTTTTAAATTTTTAAGTAATTTTATATCACCAAATACACCTAGAACAGAAAGAATTATCGATTTCGGCCAAAAATAACGCTAAAATGAATCGGAGAGTAAAAACCAATATGGCGGAAGACGCCATCTTAAAATTAAAAAAATACTCAATTTTTGCTAAAAAGTATCTTCTAAATTTATAATCTACACATTGAAACTAAAATAGAAATCAAAGTAAAGATAGAACTAAAATAAAAAGAATTTTTAATTTCGGTTAAATGGATAGCCTTATATTAAAGGTGAAAAAATCCAATATGGCGGATGACGCCATCTTGAATTTTTTAATTTTGAAATTTTCTTGGAAATATTGATTCTCTATTACTTAATGCATCTATAAAGAAAAAAACTATTCACTTTTGCCGAACAGATCGTCAAATATTAAAGAAACAAAATTCAAGATGGCGGAGACGCCATCTTGAATAACTAAAAATACTCAAGGGTACCAAAAAAGTACCTTCCAGAATCGTAATCTACACCCTCGAATCTATAAGAAACATCAATAAAAAAAACTTAACCTCTCAGTGCAGAGTTCGGCCAAAAATCGGGGTTTGGCGACCTGACTAACTGTAACGGAACTTTTAGAAGCATTTTAAATTTTAATTCATACACTACTCTAAAAGCATTTTCGACCACAAAAATCCGAAACTGTTTAAATTCTATTATGGCTCGTTCATAACGGCGTACATTGAATTTAGTTGAAAACAATAAATATTAGTTTTGTTTGGTTAGATATTTCAATAAAACCTATGCTATCGAAGGATTCTACATTTGCCGAACATTTTTCTAGAATAGTAGATTAACAAAAATAAATGTTTTGATGAGTGTGTTATATCTACCTATAAACAGAAATCACTGAGTAATGCATTCAAAATAATGCAGTGAAAATTTGTCGCCTAACCAAATGTACTTTTTCGATTGGTTTGGAGCATTAAGATCTTTGAAACCATAAAAGCTTCCTCCTATCTAGCTTCCTCTCGAAGCCTATTTTGACGGCACCCAGTCCACAGAAAAACTAAAGAATGTACCTTTGCTCCTATTTCTTTAAATTAATAGCCTGCTTTTAAAGTTTCTCTATTTTTCCATAAAAAGATTTTGTTTTACTATACCTAATAAAGAAACAAAACCAAATAAACCAATGTATTTGGTTGAAACCAAAAATTAAATTTTAGTATTTTGTGTTTTTCTAACCAATTCTTGGACTCGTATTTGCATTAAGTGTTACAATTCTGATTCTTATTTTTACTCTTAGGATAATTTAAATAGTCAATAATATAAATAAACAATGGACAATTGCAGCGTTTTCTACAAACATATTTATTCAATTAAGCATATTAAAAAACCTCTAAAACTCAAGTATTTCTGGTTTTAAAGATGTATTTATTTTTAAATTCATTTTTAAAGTTAATGATACGTCACTCTGTTGAACCTCTCTTAGCATAACAGATGACGTCACGGTTGGCTTTCTTTTTGTTCTTGGCGTGTTATTTCGTATCACGTTTCACTCTATCGCTTTTGAAACTGTGAAACGTGCTTTCATCCTTATCAAACTCTTAAAAAAGTTATGCTATTTTACAGAAACATGTCATGTTCATTCCAGTTAATTTCTTCAAACGTTGACGATTTCACTCGACTATTCCGATCAGATCCAACAGTCAATAGTTCTGCAATAGCTCATACGCGCTCTAGTGTGTGTATTTTAACTGACAACCAAACTTGGAACAAGCTGTTTAACTTTCTTGATATGAACTGGTTACAAAATAATATTGTCTTCTTCTTTTAATGAGGTTTTGTAAGGTTTACTATTTTATAAAGTGTATTACAGCATAGATCGAAACATCGCCAAAAACATAACAGTTGACGTCAGAGCTGTTTTCAGTGACGTACATTTTCGGCAAATTTCAAATGCAAATTTTTGTAGAAATTAAACATATTTGTGAATATTTAACTTACATTCGGAATCTGCAGCTTCTAATGTATCAGAAAAACACATAATTATGAATTTCGTGTTTCATGCAACTTGTCCATTGTACTGGGTTAAGAAATCAAATAATTTCAGCACATTAATATATTAATTTAGAACGTTATGTGTTGCGATGTACTGACGTTTATATTTTAATATCACCTTTTTACCATAAAATTTATACATAGAACATTTGAATAATGGAACACGTAAATTTATTTTCTCATTTTATAATAATTTTTCGTAAACTAATTATAAAACAAAACCAGGTGAAAGAAATTTATTTGCTTGTGACATAAATGCTGATTTTTTTTGTGTGTGCTAACTTGACACAATTAACAAAAACACAAGTCATCACCATTACCTATACTTATTAAACTATAAAAAAATTTAGAATACCTATTTCTGAAATAAGTACCAAATTTAAATTCTGAATCATTCAAATTATTTTTTTTAAACCAAGTTAAAATCACTTAAAACTGATAAAGCTTGTTTGTGTATGCATTGCAAACCAAAAATGTGTATTAACTCTCAAAACTCTCAAACTTGTTAACTCTCAAAAACCTCCAATTCCACTAAATTACCTTAGCAAATATTAAACACTAATTTTTTCAAAATTTCTTGCGAATTGTACTTATCTTATAAATACATAATTGTTTGAAAATTATATTTTTATAAAGAATTTATCTTCAGGGCTGAAGAGGTTAAGCAGAAAAGGTAATTGGCAGTTCTTGTTTGCCTAGGCTTGGCTGATACTAATTATTTAATTTTGGATGTGCTTAGCTAATAAAAATTTTAATCAAATATCATCAGCCAAAACTGTTCTTTGTCCCAAGAGTTGGATAGTTTTAAAAAGCCCTCAGATTGTTATTTTTCTTTGTTTTTGTAACTTTTTATTGTTTCTTTTTTTTAACTTGAATTATTTTTCAGCAAACCAATCCACAAGTGTCGAGCCAGAAGTACTGCAAAGCGGGCATAACAGGTAATAGAAGTTGCTCCTGGAAATTCCATCCCACCTAACACTGCTGTATGTTGTCGATCTTCCGGCATTCTCTTGAAGAAGCTACAAGAACAGGCGAAATCAAGCACACCAAAACGTAAGGAAAAAATTTGGTTGTCTTCATTTTGGAGCTTGAAGGGCTCGAAAAATAAATGTTCTAAAAAAACCACACAAGTATTTTTAATAAATCAAAACCAGTTTGGAATTCTTACTAAATAATAATAATGAACATATAACAGGTTGTTTTTATAAATGTACTATGGTCATTGTTTGCTCCACAAAGATTAGCATCAAGCTAGTAATATCCTTGGTATAAAAGTAAGGTAATTTTATAACTGTAATAAGTGCTTATTGGTAATGATGTTTCGATTAACCAGGATAGTTTTGTTGCATAATTCTATTTCTACTCAGTGAATAGAATGTAGCATAATATACTTGTATTTTGACTTTGTTTCAAATGATCACCTTATTAAATATGTAGTGTATACGTGCACGGGCACCGTACAAGCATTGCGGGTACGGGTAGTAACTGCTCAGGAGGGAGGCTTATTAACAGTTTTAGTTCGATTCCTCCTTGACCGCCGTAGATTAGTGAGGTTCATGTTCAAAAGATCTCGGGTTCAAATCACGCTTTCGGCTGAATTACAATTTTTTTATAAGATAATTTTCACCCTGAAAGATTATCTTTTCAAATTTGTCTGGAAAAGTTTACTTGCATTTTTTACGTTTTCATGAAGTACTTAAATTTCTATTTTTTTTAACTTTCATTGCAAATGGCTAAAATTGATGTGTTTTGAGAAAACAAAATTCCTGGGGCCTCAAATGATGTTTAGGCTTCAATGCGCCCTACAATACTGCCCAAGTTGGATACTGATGTTTTCATAGAGAAACACAAATTGCCCGGGGCCCAAAAAAGAGTATTTTTAACTTTCAAGTATATAATGTCCGAGCACGCAATGTTTGCACGGTTCAGTAAGCCCCGACTTGAGCATGCACGTTAATACCCGTACACGTAATGCATGAACGGTGCTCGTGTGCCTAGCCTCTGCCTATTAAATATTACTTAAAATCATTTTTTATGAATGAATAACGAAAAATTGCAGTAAAATTGAACTTTTTTAAAAAAATGCATTTATAAATTATACTAAAGAAAATACATTTAAAAATTGTAATGAATGATTAATAATTTAATTAAAAGCATGTTAATTATGTGTAATATTTTAACTACTATTAGTTAATTATAAGCCTTCAATAAGAGTGTTTTGAGAAAAATTGAGTTTGACATAAAACAATCAAATTTACTGATGAGAAATAGAAAATATGATCACAGTTTATAAATTACATGTCTAACCAATAGAGAGATGGATGTAATTGATGTCTAAAGAAAGTTCAAAAGCCTCTAGTCATAAACTATGATTTAGCAGATTTCAAAAAATCACAGTTTTAGTACTGTATTATTCTACAAAACTCCTTGAGCGGACCTCAACATGGCTGCCTTACAGGCCCAAAATTTTCTCTTCCTGGGAAAACTCACGGTTCTATTATCTCTATGTTTTTACCAGTCTTTCTGGTTTCACCTAATCTCTCCTTGATAAATTATTTTTGGGTTTAAGTTATAATAGCTAATGTAAATCTATATCTATTCATTACAGAAGCATCAATATCTGAACTGTGGAAAACTAAAAGAATTTACAAGTAAAACTAATAAAACAATCATTCCACTTCAGTCCAGCATTTAACAAGATTTCCCACAAAAAAACACAAAAAAATGTCAGACAGAATTGTATGACAAGTAATTGAGTGTGAAGTCCATTTCAATGAAAATATTTTTATATACATTAAAGCTGTGAAAACCGCAGAGCTGTGAATTTTTTTAAGGAATAAATAGGCCCAAAGTCGCATCATCAATCAAAGCTTAGATGCAGTCTAAAGAAAAACCACATAGCTGTGAATTGTGTCCCAAGTCTTTAGTCTAAAGTCAAGCCTTCGATACCATCTTCTGACACATACTAAAGAAAAACCAATAGCTGTGAATTGTGCCCCAAGTCATTTAGTAAAAAGTCTCACCTTCAAACCCATCTTCTGACGGCATACCAAAGAAAAACCACATAGCTGTGAATTGTGCCCCAAGTCATTTAGTAAAAAGTCCAACCTTCAACTCATCTTCTGACACATACTAAAGAAAACAACCACATAGCTGTGAATTGTGTCCCAAGTCATTAGTCTAAGGTCCAGCCTTCGATACCATCTTCTGACACATACTAAAGAAAACCACATAGCTGTGAATTGTGCAACAAGTCTTTTAGTCATAGGTCCAGCCTTCGATCCCATCTTCTGACCCATACTAAA
The DNA here is from genome assembly GCA_019343175.1 of Oedothorax gibbosus. Classification (NCBI taxonomy): domain Eukaryota; kingdom Metazoa; phylum Arthropoda; class Arachnida; order Araneae; family Linyphiidae; genus Oedothorax; species Oedothorax gibbosus. Next base: position 9,659 of record JAFNEN010004972.1, read on the forward strand.
GAAAACCACATAGCTGTGAATTGGTAACAAGTCTTTTAGTGAAAGGTCCAGCCTTGCGATCCCATCTTCTGACCCATACTAAAGAAAAACCACATAGCTGTGAATTGTGTAACAAGTCTTTGTGAAAGGTCAGCCTTCGATCCCATCTTCTGACCCATACTAAAGAAAAGCCACATAGCTGTGAATTGTGCAATAAGTCTTATAGTCATAGGTCCAGCCTCGATCCACTCTTCTGACACATACTAAAGAAAAACCACATAGCTGTGAATTGTGTAACAAGTCTTTTAGTCAAAGGTCCAGCCTTCGATCCCATCTTCTGACCCATACTAAAGAAAAACCACATAGCTTGTGAATTGTTGTCCCAGTCATTTAGTCAAAAGTCCCACCTACGAGACCACCTTTTGACACATACTAAAGAAAAACCACATAGCTGTGAATTGTTGTCCCAAGTCTTTTAGTCAAAAGTCCCACTTCGAGACCACCTTTTGACACATACTAAGAAAAGCCTCATAGTTTGAATTGTGCCCCAAGTCATTTAGTAAAAAGTATAACCTTCAAACTCATCTTTTGATACATACCAAAGAAAAGCCAAAAGTGTCATAATTCAAAGGGGTTTTAGCAGTTGTTAATGCATACCTCCTTCTTAACAATAACTGATTGTCATAATTTCTATTCAGTATATTAAAATATTACTATCTTCTCCAGCAAGTATTTGACGTATTAGACGAGTCCAAACTATCACTCGAAAATGACAAGGGGTAAGAAGTTTTTGGTTTAAGCCAGAGTTACTATATTTGGCGATTCATTGCTTTGCAGGTGCATATTTCTTTAAGGTTTAGAAACAGTTTCTCAATTGACTGGCAGTTCGAACTTGCATGGGTCCACTATTTATTTGCAAAGCTATATTTTAACTTGTAGCTTTCCTGACAGTGATATACTGAATATGGTAAATAATGCATACTACAGATTGATGCAAATATATCCTTTCACCAATAACTATGATAGTTTTAGTATGACACTTTATTTCCAACCAAGCTGACTCAACAATCGCTTAGGCTCGCCAAAACACCTATGCGATTGGCAACCCTTCTTCCTTTAGATTCCCTACATGTTTACAAATTGAACTCTTCCACAATCAAAATATTTGGGATGCTAAGTAATGATAGCCGGACTTAAAAGATTTCATCACTTGCTGTAGCGTGAGACATTGATGACAACATTGATACGAAAAAATTAGATTTGATTAGTAATATTAAAATTCAGTATTAGTCACTTAATTGTTGGTTTTGAATAATGTACCTTTTTATCACATCCGAATCGGCAAATGCTTGATAATTTGAGTTTATTTTTTTACTAATTAAGGTTTTTCCCAAAACTTTCACTGGCCCATGTGGCGGATCCATCTACGATTCTGTAGCCTTTATGGTTACACAAATGATAATTGTCCATGCCAAGTGGATCGTTACGATGCTGAACCTTCAGTAAACTTGCCAAAGCAAGCTTATTACTCAATTTGTCAAACATGGCCGATGAAGGGCGAGTTAGTGTATTTGTGACACACCTTATACGAACCAGTATAAGGATCAGCGTGCACTGACCACTTGCCAGAGAGGTTGCACACAATATTTTTTTTATATTAAGACTAAATAAAAAAAATGAACAAAAATAATATCATTTAAGTTCAATTTTAATACTTTTTTGTAGAAAATTAGATTGTAAATCCTTTATGGGCCGTAGGTAAGGGTAACTTTAAATTAAAAGCTATGGGTAGAAGAGAGATTGAAAAACGAAAAAAAATAAAACATAACTACTTTTTTTAAAAACTCTAACGTTTTTTAAAAACAACAAAAGCAAGAAAGAAAAAAGAACAACAAAAACAACACAACATGCGTTTATCCCGGGGGAAAATGTCACGGGACCACTTCTTAAAAAAAACCACAGCTTTGTTTGGCCCGACCGGGCTAAACCCAAGCTGTAATCAAACCCACATCCGCCGAAAAAACCCCGTGAACTAACAATCACTGAGACGTTATTGGTGGGTCCGGGGAAAAAATTACTAGGAGCGAAAAAACTCAAAACTCACTGTTTGCTTACAAGTGGCCCCCTTATGTTTTTTTTTTTCGCTTGATCCCATATAACCAAATAAATATTGCAAAAATTGTTCCCATCAATTTGGGTAAAACTTTTTGTAAAAACCGTCAGCTTTATTAAGTTTAGTTGAAAAAAAAAAAGATCAAAAATTTCTTCCTAAACAAAATTTTTCTAAGAAATGATATTTACGTCGTATGTTTTTGCGATGTTTTCGACTGTGAGTGAAAAAAGTCTATTGCCCCCGTTTGTCCAAAGCAAAACATACTGATTAAGGAAAACTTTTAAAATACGACATTCTTTTAAAATATTTAAAAACCCCAAGAAGCTCTTTGCCGTTTCCGTTAATGAACATATTCATTTTCCATAGTTGATAAAGAAATGCTTTTTTGCTTAAAAGGTTCCCAAAAAATGGGAACTAACCCCAAAGCAAAATTCATCCCCCGATGGACAGCGGTCGTCCCGATTGGCCGCAAACGGTAAGTAACACTTTAATTTTAAATCATCTATCCTCGATAAATCCAAGGGTAGTGTCTTGTATATGATATATCCCAATAATTTTAAAGGATTCCGTAAAAAACTATCCCTGGGTTTGACTGAAATTGAGGAGTATTTTTAACGCTAAAAATTTCCCGGGTCTTGTCCGGTTGCAATAAAACTTCACACCTAAAATATTCCGTAGGAAAATTTGGACTCTGATTTATCTGTTCCTCTGATGAGGACAATCAAATTTTTGGTCAAAATAATGCCTCTTGGAATTGGAAGCGAGCTATTTGGGGTATTGATATTACAAATTCATAGATTTCATTTATGTATTGCTTTTGTAAATAAATATTTTATTACCTTGGTTTCAAATTAAATACCAAGTAATTTTTTTAGTTTTTCCAAAAACTTTGATATCAAATTTTCTCTTTCATCGAGAGCAACCTTGATCTGGTCATTTTGATTTTTAAAAAATAAAACTATTCCCCGCATAAATTAATAATATAAACACTAGATCCTAAAAAATAACACAATTACACCTTTTTACTTTTACAAAATTAAGCCTTTTAAAACAGAATTAAACTTTAAAAACCACTCTCGGCCCGATTGGTAAAGTCCATAGAGGGCACGTTTTAATTTGCAAAAAAAATTAGGCCTTGTACTATAAAACCAAAACCTGGGGTTTGTCTCATAAAAATAGTCTTTAAATTGGCATCAAGTATGCCATTTAACGTCTAACTGCAGTAAAACCAATTAAATGAAACCCAAAAAATGCAAAGAAAAATCTTATAAGGCAAAACTTACAACTGGGCTGTACATTTCATCGTATGAGCCCCCCTTTAACTGATTGAAACCCTTTTGCAACTAGCGTGCTTTTGCGGGCTATTTGACCATTTTCATCCTTTTTTATATTGTACACCCATCTGTTACCCAAAATTTTACTATTTTTTTGGCGGTTGTACTAGCTCCACACGCTCTTTAAACCCCTGACTTTCTCTCCTCGTCCATTGCATTGGACCACTGTTTACTTCTGGATTTTATGGCTTCTTAAAGTTAGGGGAAATATGTATTTTTCTACATTATGACCTCAGGCGGGTGGGTTTTAGTTTTACAAAATTGGCCCAGAAAAATTATTTTTACCACTAAAGTCGAACAACCCTTTCAATTTGTTTTATTTTTAGTGAATATTTCTCTACATCGTGAACGAGGTATCGCATTTTTTTTCCTTCAACATTATAGAAATATCTCTTTAGAGTGTTAGTTCGACCCCGCTTTCCTAACCCACTGAAACTGCGGGGGGGAAAAAAAAACAATTTGTCTTCCCATCGTCAGAGTCCGAAGCAGAATCAAAACAAATCAGGTCCCCCAAGTCAGTACTTTTAGAATTTATGGGAAACCCCCTCCTGGGAAAATCAGACAAAAAATCTCTACCTTAAAATAAGCAGTATTATGCGTTTTGGGGCCCAGGACGCTTCCCCTCCTTTTAAACTTTCTTTAAAAATTTACTTTGAAGCTATTTTTTTCCTTTCGTGAGTTAGCCAAATTCTAAAACCGCGAGTTTGCTATGGTTTCCCATGATACCCGGTTTTGCACGCATGTCGAACTTTTTTCGTTTTTGTTTTGGCACCCCAGTACGCAAACGCCAAACCCTTTAGTGCCTTTCAGAAAGGCTTTTTGCCACAGTACTTTAAAAAGGCGTCTTATCCCTTTTTAAAAAAATACGATTTTAAATATACAAAAAAAAAAAAAATTCTTCGACCCAAAAATTTTTTACTTAAAACCCCAGAATTTAGCATAGTTTTTACCCCATCAAGTGCTACAATTAAAAACTTCGGGTATCCCCTTTTTGTGGGTATAGAATTTTTTTTTCTCATGCTTTATACCTTGATCAGAAAGAAAAAACATTGAACTTGTTGTGACAAAATTCCATTCCCTTTTCGGGGCGAAATTAACTATCTTTTTATTTTAAAAACGTTCTGCTCGAACTTTAAACTGGTGAAAAAAATCAAAAACTTCCATTTTTGCTTCATCGAAAAAAAGGGAGTTTTCCGTGAAAGTCATCAAATTTTAATGGTAATTCTGCACCCGGAATGACTTGGTCCGGGGGAGGTCCACATACATCTAAAAGGAAAAAATTCTAAAAGGGTTTGGTTGACCTAATACCACCCATATTTATTGACCTTGCTTTGGGCTTGCAAACTTTACAACTTTTAATGGGGATTTGTTGAATTAAGACCAGCAATCCAAACGGGACCATTTTTTTAACGTATTTCAATATAATCATTATTTTAAAATGACCGTAAAGGTTGTGCCACAATCAAACATCTTGCAGTCACGGAATTGTTTTTTTAACATTTTCTCTTAGAATTTACAATATTACCCTTTAGTTTTACCTCCCTTATTTTTTTTTAAGTTACTTTACTAAATTTTCATCTTGGTCTAACAAAATAAAACATCTTTACGTTACCTAAAACAATTGCTTTCCTTCAGGAGTATACCCAGCAATTTTCCGGGTGCCTATAAAATAACATCCTTTTCTTCTATTACGGACCCAGAAAGGGGATTACTCTCAAAATAGAGAATCATACAATCATGGAGGAAAATTTTATGTTTTTTGACCTTTAATAAAACATTTAAAATTAAAAAGTGCCTATTCCTTCAATTTTACGTGGCTTTTTCAGCTAAGACATACTGCATTTTTTAAAAGGTTATAGTCCCAAAAATAAGTCACGGTTATTACAAAAATGACCCTCTGCCGTTCGAAACCCGATTTAATTTATTTGTGATTCTACTTGGCAAACTAGTCGTTCTAATACGAAAACATTTTGCTTAGAATTGATTCGGTTGTATTTCTTGAAAAAGATAGTTACTAAATTCCCCCTCTGCCTTTCTTCTATTTTCAAATTCTGAACTCTTATTAGGGCATTTTGAGCTAATGGCCGTATTCCAAACAATGGAAACAGGGGGCCCATTTCTTTCGAGCTTTAAACTTTCTTAACCCCCCGGTTTTTCCGGGTTTAGACTTTTTTGATTTTCTTATGTTACACTTTTAGGAAAACGATCATTGAAACACTCACATTTTTTTTTAATTTTTTTTTGTTTTAAAATATAAGACCACGAACTTCGTAAAAGTCCCCAGTGTCCCCTTTTTTATTGGGGAAAATTTGGGTTTCTTCCTCACAAGTTCCTTTTCAATATTTTGCAAAAAGGGAAAATTTTGAATCTTCCCCTGTAGATGGGCGCACATCCTTGAAAACACTGGAAGGGTATCGGATGCTTTAAACCTTTATAGATATTCTCCCAAAAGGGGACACATCGCCAATTGGGGGCGGCGGACTTAAGCCTTGCACAGAATGCTGATTGACTCCCCTTCCATGGGGCGGGTGTGAAAAACTCATCCATGATTGTATCACTCGAGCACGGACACCTGCCAAAGGTTTTCAGGAGCTTCCAGGGAGTAGGGCCGTCGGGTGCATCGTTTATGAGAAGTCGGAACGGTGGCTCTAAGTGTATAATCGAGGAAACACCGAGCTAATAGAAGATTGTGTCTGGTTTCACGACGACTCATGCTTCGGCTTCAAACTTCGGGTCTTTTCTCAAAAAAGAATAAAGCCCCCGTCCTCAACAAACTTTTGATGTCTTTCCGCCCGTTGGTAGTTGTCACCGTTAAGCTGGTGACACCACGAAAACTTCTGCATCCCTCTCGTCATACTGGCCCCCGTCTCGCAACACCAAATTCAAATGAGAGGCGGTTTCCCGAAAAAATTTAAAAAATATATTTAAAACTTTTTTTACTATTTATCTGCCATTTAAATATTAACATTCCCTTTAAACGAAAAAGCGGGGGGGTTACACGGCCCTAACCCTTTTTGAAAAAAGTAAAACTAATAAAAAATAACTACTGTTTTAAAGACTCAAATTTATTAAAAAAACTAAGCAGAGAAGAAAAAAAAACAAAAAAAACAACGCAACATGCGTTAATACCGGGACAACAATGTCACGGACATCAGTTCTTCAAAAAAACCACAGCATTGGGGCCGACCAGGCTCAAACCCGAGCTGTAAAACAAAAACCAGCGATCCGCCGATAAAAGCCGGAAATAACAATACTACGAGACTTTTTGGTGGGTGCCGTGGCAAAATTACTAGGAGGAAAAAAAAAGTAAATCACTGTTTGTTACAAGAGATATTTCATATTTTTGAAAAAAAGTTGGGATATATATTAAAATTTTCTTTTCCGGGTGAAGTTGGTTGGTTTTTTGGTTGACATATATATTCGGTTTTGGGTTTGGGCAGAGACCAGCTTATAAACCTTCGTCAGTAAGACAGACACTTA
>JAFNEN010004996.1:0-15154 GCA_019343175.1 Oedothorax gibbosus
TTTACACTTTTGGGCCTTTTGGGGGAAAAAGAGCAGATAATCTTGATTTTTTTACTCTAAAGCGTTTAATATAAAGGATTCGTTTATTATTTTTTTTTTTTCAAAATAAAAACAAAACAAACTTTAGGAAGGAAATATAAATCAGCGCCAAGTTTAAAACTTAAAAAAAACAACAAGCTTAATTTTAGGGGACGTTTAAATGTTCAATGCTTGGAAAAAACAAAAACAAAGGGACAAACAAAAAAAGGGGAAGATACTTTTCTTCGATTTACTTAAGCGTTTATTTACAAGGATTCGTATTTAGTTTTAAAAAAAAAACAAAAACAAAAACTTTAGGTTAAAAAATTCAGTTAAGTTTAACTTTAAAACATTTGGCATAAAAATAGTATGGACGTTTTAAGTATAAAAAAAATTTTAAAATTTAACAATTTCGATTCGAAGCGAACACGGTGATAAGGTAAAAAGCATGGGGGGGGTGGTCCCCTAGTTGGCAGTTTAAAAAAAAAATATTACCTCATTAGTTTGTTGTGTTTTAGTGGGGGGAAAAAACAATTTCAAAAAGGTTTTTTCAAGCGGGGGACACCGATGCGGGTTTCGTGATGTAGTGGACTCTGTAATGGTAAAATGTTGCGTTGCCATTTTTGGTTTCTACCATGGTATCAAGGGTCAGCAATTTGGTTTTTTTCGTTTCGGCCATCTTTTCCCGCAAATTCAATTCTTTCCTCTTATAATTTGGAAGGGTCCAAATCGAGAAAAAAAAAAAAAAAACTGGGGTTTTCATCTTCCCCATTCAACTGAAAGTTCTTGAAAAACTATTAAGCAAAAGGGAAAAAGATAAAGCAAGACAAAAAAATACTAAAACCCATAAAAAAAAAATTGGAATGAAAAATGTTGTTTTATTACCATGCTTTAAAATTTCACACTTTTAAAATCGGATACAATAATTTTAGGGGTTTAAAAAAAAAAAAAAAAAAAAAAAAGCTGTTTGTAGGAACAAAAAAATTTTTTTAAAATTTAAATGTTTTATTAGCTAGCTGTAATACTTACACTGCAAAAACGTTTGGGACACTGAAAAAACACTCGAATTTAATTTTTTTTAAAAAAAACAAAAAAAAAAACACATTGAAATTTTGGGAAATCTTCTAAGTTTCATAGGGTTATGACATTAATTCTTTTATATAACCAGGAAGAGGCATCAAAAAAATGGTTCAAATTATCTTTAAAACAAATTTCTAAATTAAAAAACAGTTACTAATTTCTGTTTTTACAGTACTTTAACAGTTACTATTTACAGTTTCTAAGGGGGGGGAAAAAACTAATAAAAATTTAAAATTTTGAAAAAAATTAAATGTAAACTTTAATAATTAATGGCGACGACCAAAACTAATATTTCAACATGATTTATTAGTTTGGGGTCTGTTCCACTTTTCTTTAAAGAAATCTAAAATATTTTGATTGTGGAAGGGAAGGGGGGTCCAAAATTTTGGAACAAAAAAACTGGTAGAAGGGAAATGTGCTAAAAAGATGCCAGCGGTTGGACAATCCCATGGTTGTTTTTGGCCAAGCATAAAAAAGGATTGGTTTGGGATTAGTTTTTTGGTTTGGAAAAAAAAAAATTTGGGTCCACACCACTAAAAAAAAAAACTTACACGGCAGGGGGGTTATTAGTGGAAAGAAAGGGAATTATTAGGTTTAATTGCTGATGGGGTTCGTTACTCAAATTGAACATTGAGCAACTTTATTTTTCTATTTTGACTTGATTCGTTCAATAAGAAAATTTGCAAAATTTTTTTCTGTAACTTAAGGGAATTGGAATTAGGTTAAAAAACAAAAAACCCACAATTCAGTATCAACCTTTGTTTCTTATTTTACAGCTATTAATTAAAAAAACTCGGGCCAGGGGTCTGTTTTTTTCCATTGGACGACTTTTTGGGCTATCTTTTAAAAAAATTTTAAAAACAAACAAAACCCCAAAAAAGTGGTAATCATTAAAAACAATCAATAAAAAATTAAATTAAAACCATTTTAATTCGCTCGGGAAATAAACAATCCTCTTTTCAAAAATTGTTTATCTCTTCACCAAATAAATTTTATAAATCTTTAAAAAAAAAAAAAAACAGTACTAAAAAACACTCTTGAACGTGTTTTTATACTCATTTTCGCCTTCCGGGCCTTAAAACGCTTCTTTCCAATCTTGAAAAATTCTAAGTAAGAAAATTTCGAAATTCTTTAAGGTTTATTTTTTAAAAGGGGGGGCACTATTTCTTAACTGGATTTTTATAGGACGGATTTGAAACGTACCCAAGGCCCCTATTTTCGTTTGACCCCGGCCCCTGTGTTTTTCGAGCCCTAGGTTCGGTTCTCTCACTCTCAGGTGGAGAATTTTGTGTATTTTTGAAAAAATAATTATTATTTAAGAAAAAAAAAATCATTTAATTCCAAAAATATGGGAAAAACAAACCAAACTGGGGCCCCTCAGGTTGCAACCCCACGTAGGTTATTACAGGGAAAATCTATATTTTAAAAACCAAAAAAATCTTTCGAATCTTTTTTGGAAAGGCCCCAGTTATTATTATAAATAGGGGGTTTCCTTTTTCCCAAATTTCCACAAGGGACAAAATAGACTTTCTTTAATTAATTATTAAAAAGGATAACCACCAGCTATTAATAATAAATATGGAACCCCATGAAGTCGGAATTGGGCCCTTTCCAGTTTGAAGGAGGAAACCCGGGTTTTACTTTTAAACCTGAAAAAGGAAAAAAAAATATGCGGGCTGGTTAAAAAAAAGCAATGACCCCAAAAACCATAAGTAACTCCTGGCTTTAAAAAAAAAAAAACCAAAAAAAAACTTTTCCTTTAACCTTTGGTTTTACAAACGTTTTAGTGAAATACCGTTTGGGACTTGTCTTAAAAAACCATTTAATGTTCTTCCCATAGATTTTTTTGACGAACGAAACGGTTTTGAATAAGGAGGGGGGCGACTATAGCTTACTTTTACTGTGGGGGGACCACATTAAAAAAAAAATAAAAAAAAAAAAAAACCCAAAAAAGTTTTGGCCACTACTAAAATTAGAATTTCAGTAAGACCCACTCCCCAAAACCTAACAATAAAAAAAAAAAAAAATAAAAACTATTTAAAAACCTTCATTTCGCCTTCCCATTTCCCAACTTGGCGTCAATGAAGTTATCTAAGCTTATTTTCTACTTCTAAAATTTTAAAAAATAATTATTTGACGTTTTTGCCGCCAAAAAAAAAATTTGGCCCTTTTAGTTCTGAAGCTTCCTCAGCCGTTTGCTTTTTTCAGTTTTTCCATTAAGCCAGGGCCTGGATCGAAAATTTTTCTTTAAATTTTGTCCCTTCAGGGGTTCTCAAAGGGGGGGGGCGGGGGGGGGGGACCCAAAAAAAAACTGTCCTGCCAATATTTTAATTAAAATAAAAAAAAAAAAAGGGTTATTTTTGTTACCTGAAAAAAAAATGCCTTGTAACACGAAAAAACTCCTCATTGTTTAAAAAAATTATTTGCTTAACATGGGGGGGTTTGGGTCATAATTTGGCACAATAAATGCGGGGTCTTTCAGAAAATGGATATGCTTCAAAAAAACCCAAGGAGCTCGAAGGCCGTCTCCTCGGAAAAACCATTTTCGGGATGTTTTGGGGTAATCTGTAAAAAAAAAAAAAAACAATTTTATGTTCTTCAAACAATGACACACAATTTGCCGTCTTATATCAAAAATACTTTATTACTATATTAAAAACAATATATAAATTTAAAACAAATTACAGTAGGAAAACCTTGATTTTCCACACTCTAATTAGGGAAACCGGGAGGTAGGGTCCGTCGGGACAACTCGAATTAAAATTCCGGAATAATAGAGGGAAATTTTCAATTTAAAAAAATAGCTTAAAAAAAAAAAATTTAAACTTAACGTGAAGTTTAACAGTTTTTTTACAGTAGCTTACAGAAGGAACCGCCGAAAAAAAAAAGTCAGTGGACCTGGGAAATCTTCGCAAAACACGTTACGATATCCTTGGCTGTTTTTGCTGACGTTGTAAAAAAAACATAAAATTACTTTGACTGTTTATTCCAAAACCCCCATTCTTGGGCCTCTCGGCCCAATTCTTGAAAACGGGGGTTCTAGCCTCTCAATAGCGGACTGACGAGTTCACAAATTCGTGATGTTGTGTGGAAAGTGAGCAGGGCCAAATTTGCAGTTAGGGTGGTTTTTCCCAGGCATCATTCCCTAAAAAAAACCCATGGCCGTGCAAAAAAAAACAGACTGCGGGGGCAATGCAAGGGTTATAGTTCCAGCCAGCCGCCCCACTCCAAGCGGGGAGGGAGTTAGAACCCCCCCCCCCAAAAGAAAGGTCATTTGCCAAGTGGTGAGGGTCGGGGGTAAAAAGGGGCCCAAAAAACACGGCCTCGGGGGGGTCCACTTTCTCACGGGTGTTCGGGGATAAGCCCGGGACGGGTGTTGTAAAACACATTTGAAATTTTTTATTTTTTAGTTTATCTTTAAAATAGGAAAAAAACTTTTTTTCTTGGCAAAAACAGAAAATTTCTAAAAACGTTAACATTTTATTTTGCAATTTTCTATCTTATTTTTCTTCTTGTTTTTATCGGGTCATTTCAATAGATATTACTTGGTTAGGTCCTTCACGACCCTTTTTAAGACGGACTCTGGGATGTTTTTTTGCGGGAAAAAAAAAACAAATTTAGGATTGTGGCTAGAAACAATAGCTTTTTATGGTTTTGAGGTTTCTTGAAGTTTTGCGATCTTAAAAAATAAAAAACCAAATCTTTTCACATAAAAAATGGGGGCTGGAATTTCTCCCTGATTTAAAGATTACGGGAGGAATTCAAGATTTCAAAAAAATACGTCCGGAGATTTTCCGATTTTTTTTAATCGCTGAAGTTTTTTTGGCTGATTTCAATAAAATCACGTGCCACCAAAAGATTTTGCTTACTTTCTAATAAAAAATCCGGACGTATAGGATTTCTGAGCCTTGTTTTTTTTTGTGGAAAACAATAAAAAACAGAATAGAATTTACCCTTACTTTTAGGGGAAAAAATTTTTTATTTTTAGTTTGGGAAACGGTTGGTAACCCAGGGGGGGGCAGGGGAAAGGAGTTTTCCCGGGGGAACAAAAAAAAAAAAAAAAGGGACGGGAAATAATCGAAATTTTTCTACCTGTTTTCAGTAACAAACAAAGGACAAAAAGTGCATATTATGGGGACAATTGTAAAAAAAAATATTTTTTAATTAAAAAAAAAAAAAAAAAAAAACATTCAAAAAACAAAACCATATTCCCCAACCCATTATTTTTGCCCTTGGCTTTTATTTAACTTTTTTTGCACCAAAAAATGCTTTTACAGGAAGGATCCAAAGGACGGTCTTTTTGCTAAAGAACCTTTAACAGGGGCTGTTTTTTTCTATAAAATACAAAAATATGGGAGGCCACCCCCTCATTAACAAAAAAAAAATAAATGATAAAAAAAACCACCAGGAAAAACAAAGGGAGCATTTATCACAAGAAAATTGGACCTCTCTAGGGAGATCCAATAGGTCTTTTGTAAATAAAAAAGTAAATTTGTATACAATTAAAGAAAATTAAAGTTTTACTAACCACAAAAGTGAACAATTTTATTTTTCATGTTTTACATTAAAAAAATTAATGTCATGGCCACATTAGGGGGAGGGCCGTCGGGTGGGGGGTGGCGTACTGCGCACAAAATGGGACCAGGGGGGGGGGGGTGGGGGGGGAATGCGACATGGAGGGGGTAGGGGGGGAAAGTCGCCTTGGACCCGTGGTTGATCAATTCATTCGAAAAACAAATTTCAAATGTTTTGCTGGGGGGGGGAAAAAAAAAAAAAAATCGTTTCAACATAAAAAATTAAAAGTTTTTGAGGACAGGGGAAAAAAAATCTAAAAATCTTTTTTTTTATACAAGATCCTATAAAAGGGGGAAAACAAACTTTATTTCGGGGAATAAAAACGAGGGAGGGGGGGAGGGCGGATTATCTGTATGCCATGCCAAAAACATCAGCATAATTAAAACCTCCTACATTTTTTAGGAGAAAACCTTTTACTGGGGGACCAGTACATCGTTAATACCGCTAAATTGTGGGGAACCCCCCCAACTCCCACTATCTTTGAACTAATTAGAATTCTGAAAGCTACCTGTTATAAAAAAAAAAAACCAAAAAAAGGACCCACAGGAAAAACTTTGGACCAGGATCCGAGACAATATTTCCCCAGACACCCCCCCCCCCCCCCCCCTCCCCCCGTTTTTTTAGAAAAGTTAAATCGGGCAAATTGGCTAGGTTTTTAGTCATTGGGAAAAAACAAAAACAAAATGTAAAAATTACAATGGTCGGTCTAAATTTCCTATTAGAAAAACAAATTTATATAAAAAAAACCAAAGAATTTTTAAAATGTAACTTTTTTCTTTCAAAAGTTAAATTTTTTTTTTTCAAAAAAAAAATATGGGAATATTAACATTTTTTCCAAAATTTTCATAAAACAAAACAAGGGAAAAAAGTATTTATATATAAAAAAACTTTTTCTTTGAATGGGGGCGGGGGGGGCGCCGGGGGAGGAAGGGGGAGTAAAAAACAAAAAAAAAAAAACCACCAAAATTGGATGGCGAAAAAAAACTTTAGGGGGGGCTAGGGCGGTTCAATCAAATTGTGGACCACCAGCTTGGACCATTAGGGGGAGGGGAAAAGAAGGTAAAAAAAAAAAAAAAAAAAGTTCAAAACATTTTTGTGTGGACGGCAAAATTTTATTTGTTTTTTACGGTTCCCAGGGCAAAAAAAATGGAAAGAGTTGGGTGTTCCTTACTGTCCCATAGGGCAAAAAGTTAAAGTAAATAAAAAATTTTTTTTTCAAAAAGGCAATCAAACCTAACAGCCTCGCCTACACCTCGCTTTCCTTTGCCCAAATTTGGGGATAACTTACATTCTTCCAGTAAAAAGCGGTCCGGGGACCACCACGGAAGGGGAAATGGCGGGGGGCAATATGACACATGTGGAAACAAATTTCTTTCACTGGCAAAAAAAAAAATTCAAAAATATTGCAAGAATTTCAAGTGTGGATTTTATAATTTAAGGTTTAAAAAGTATGTTTTTAAAAATTTTGTCCAAAAAAAAAAGGGCTTGCTTTGTTTGGCCAGTTTAAGGGGCCTTTGCCCCCAAGGGACCTACGAGCCAAATTTTCCTCCTTCAAAAAAAACTAAAGGGAGGGCAAATTTTTTCCTCGTTGGGGGGGGAACCATTTTAGGCGGGGGACCTTTTTTTTTTCCCAGCTACCCAAATTTTTTTTTGCAAGCTCAAGATTGCAAAATTGGAAATTGAAGGGGGCTCCTTCCCTCAAAGTTGGATTGTTAAAAAAAGTCTGGGCCAAGGGATTTAAAGTTTTTTTTTAAGGGGCAACCGCAGAAAAAACCCAAGCAAAAAAAAAAAGGGGTACACTGGGAGGGGTGATATTCTTCAGCCCAAACATAAATCATTATGGGGGGGGGGACCAAATTGCCATTGCTAAAAAGACTTTTTCCCCATTGAGAAAATCTGACGAGCTCAAAGCCGGAAGCACGGAACCCAGCAAAATTCTTGGGCTTATTGAGCGCGGGACATGTAAAATTTTTACGCTCCTCTTCAGGGGCCCCCACTGTGTCGCCAATTTAGGAAAAGTCATATGCGAAGCATTTTTTTCAAAATTTGAAAAAATGAAAACTTCATGGAATTAAAACATAAAAAAAAAAAAACCAGGGTGGAAACAAAAAAAAATCCCACCAGATTTTTATTCTACTGGCAGGGTGTGAAAAAAAAGCACAAGTGGAAAAAAAAAAGAAAATACCTTTTTTTCTTCTTCCCTTCTGGAAGGTTGAAATGGTTTTGGTTTTAACGGCTCAATTACCAAGAAATAAAGGAAAAAAAAAAAGTGCCTTTTAAAAAAAAAAATAAAAAAAAAACAGTACAAAAATGGAAATATTTTGCAGCTTAAAAAAAAAAAATTTAATTCTTCATATTGCAAAAAAATTAAAAAAACATTCCACATTTTAAAATACCTCCAAAAAAAACAAAACATACAGGGTGCTGGGAAAAAAAAAACAAAACCGATGTTTTAGGAAAAAAAAAAAAAAACACAAGGGCGAGATAGGGGTTGATTTTTTGTGATTATGAAAAAAAAAAAATTCTGTTTGTTTTCTTTTTAAAAAAAAAACTCAAAAAGGTTATTAAATGCAATAACCCACAATAGTGGGAAAAAATAGGGGCGGAACTCACCCAATTGCCATTTGGCTTTGGGGGCGGGGACAGAGCGTTGGCTGATTCAAAAAAAGGTGGGACATTCCTTTTCATGGACAGGGGGATGTGAAAAAACCCTTGAAAGATGGGTGGTGATTTTGGCAAAACGTTTATTTCTGCCACTTGGAGATTTTGGGGGGGGGGAACCTCAGTGTAAGGGCGACCACAAAAGTATGCAGGGGGGAATTATGGTTATATCAGGGAAATGTGCTGTTTGTAATTAAAGGGGGCTAGGGTTTGTCCCCGGCCAACACAAAAAAAACAAACAACCCACCCCAAAAAATTAAAAAACAACAAGTACATAAAATAGGGCTTTCAAAATTGTAAACACCACCCACTGAAATTAAAAGGGTTTAAAAAAAAAAAAAAATTTTTCTCTTGTTTATGGGTCCCAACCCTAGGCGAAATTTTCAAAAAATCCGTTAAAAAATAGTAGGGTTAATTTTTTTGAGCGAACTTTTTTTACAATTACCACGAATTAAAAAGAAAAGAGGGGGGCCTATTGGAAAAAAAAAAGGTTGGGGGGGGACTGGGCAAAAAAAAAAAAAAAAGGGGATCAAAAATAAAAAAAAATCCTCCTGAAAAGTTCCTTAAATAATGGGAAAAAAAAAAACAAACCAATATCTATATCCTAACAATTGGTGCCAAATATGGAGTAAAATGGTTGCCCCACAGGGAAAAAACACGGTTAATTGTAAAAATTGCGAAAAAAATCCACCCACCCCAAGGGGTGATTGCCTACCAGTTAAAAATCTCAATACCAATAAAAAAGGGTTTTAGAAAAATTTTGGGGGATTACTTCAGGGGAAAAAAAAAAATTAAAAAAGGGTTTTTGGAATTTTCCCAAAAAACCCAAATTTTTTTTCCCGGGCTTTCCTTCAACAGTTTTCCCCCCCGTCGTTTTTTAAATTTTTATTTTTCCCCCCATTGGGCCAAATTTTGTTTTTAAACCCAAAACCCTTCCCACGGAAACCCCGTTTTTAAAAGGGGCTTTTTTTTTTTTTTTTTGGACCAAAAATGTCTTTTTTCATAAATTTTTTCTTTTTTGATTTTATAATTTTTCTTAGATGCCCCCCCATAAAATAGGGGAAATTTTGGGGGTTTTTAAAAAAAACCCTTTTTTTTAGGGGAAAGGAAATAAAAAAAAAAATTTTATCTTAAATTTAAAAGGAAACGCCCAGGCCCCTTAAGGGGGCCGGGGGAAAGCCCCCTATTTTTTTACGGGGAAAAAATTTTATTAATTTTTTTGGTTTTTTCCCAACAAAATTTTTTAAAAAACGGCACTTTGGGAAAAAAAAAAAAAAAAGTTAAAAAAGTTTTTTTTTTTTTTTTTGGTTTTTTTGGGTTGTTTATTGCTTTTGCCCAGTTTTTTTGGGCCCCTTTTTTCCTGATCAAATTTTAGTTTTGGCCCCCTTTTTTTTTTTACCCTGGCGTTTTTTACCTCCCCCGTTTTTTTCCCCCTCCTCCCAATTTTTCCTTTTTTTGGGTTTCTTTCTCCCCCGCGAGGGGGGGTTTTTTGGGCCCCTTTTAAAAGGGTTTTTTGGGCATAATTTTTTTTCCTTTATGTTGGTTTTTTTATTTAAAGGGGTTTTGAAAAGGGCCCCGTAAAATTTTTTTTTTAAAGCGGTAAAACTTAAAAAAAAAATTTTTTCTTTTTTTTAAATTTTTTTTACGGGGGGGAAAAAAAAAAAAACCCCCCCCATGGTGGGTTTTTAAAGGGCCCCATTTCCCCAAATTTTTGGGGCGATCGGGGAAATCCTTTTTTGGAAAAGTAGAATGGGGGACAACCCAAAAAAAAAAAAAACCGACAAAAAATTAAAAAAAAAAAAAAAAAAAAAACCTGGCCCCCCCCCTTAAAAAACCCCCGGGGGGTTTGGATTGTGGGGCAAAAAAATAGGGGGATGTGGGGAAAAAAAAAAAAAAAAAACCCACGTTGTAATTAATAAGTTAAAATTTTTAAATTTTTTTTTTTTAAAAAATTTTTAAAAGGGGGTTTTAAAAAACTAAGTTTTTTTATGAAATTTTTTTAATTTTAAAAAAAAAACTTGGGGGGACGATGTTTGGCCCCCCTTAAAAACCCGGGTTTTTTTGGGTTTAACCCACTTCCCGGGGTTGGCCCCCACCACTTTTTTTACGGGGGGGGGGGGGCCCCCCCCCCCCCGTCGGGCCCCATAAAAACCCCCTTTTTTGGGGCCCTTTTTTAAAAGGGGAAAGATAATTAAAAAACTAAAAATTTTTTCTGTTAGGAAGGGTTTTGGGTACATGTAAATTTTTTTCCCGGGTTGGTTTTGCTTGAAACAGTAGAGGGGGGGGGCCCAGGGTTTAGGAAAAAAAAAAAAACCCTTTGTGCCCAAAAAAGGGGGGGGGGGGAAAAAAAGGGGGGGGGGGGGGGGTTTTTTTTTTAAAAATGGGGCCCCAAAGGGGGGGGGAAAAAAATAAAAACCCCGGGGCCCCCGGTTTGGGAAAAAAACGGTCCCCCCAAAAAACCCCCCGGTTTTTTAAAATTTCCGCAGGGGGCCCCCTTTGGGGGGGCGTAAATGGGGGTTTTTTTGGGGTTAAAAAACCCCCTTTGGGCCCCCCTTTGGGGCCCCCCCCAAAAAAAAAACTTTTTTTTGTTTTTTTTTTTTCTAGGGCCCAAAAAAAACCCCCCGGGAAAAAATTGGGGTTTTTGGCTTACATTTTCAGCGTATTTTGGGGGGGGTTGGGGGGCCCCCCCACATTTAAAAAGGGGGGGAACGGGCCCCCCCCCCCCCGGGGGGCCCCTGGGGGGGGGCCCCAAAGGGGGGGGGGGGGGCCCCCCCTTTGGGGGGGGTCCCCCGGGAAAAAAACAAAAAATAAAGGAAGGCAAAAATGGCCCCCCGACCAAAAAAAAACCCCCCGGTTTTTTGGGGTTTTTTTTTTTTTGGGGGCAAAAGGGGGTAAATGGGAAAAAAACAAGAGTAAAAAAAACCCCCTTTTAAAAACCCTAAATTTTTTTTCCCGGGGGGGGTAAAGGGGGCCCCCCTTTTGGGGGTCGGGGGGGCCCAAAGGGGGCCCCCCCAAAAAAAATTTTTTTTTGGGGGCCCAATTTAAAAAATTTTTTTTTTTTTATTTAAAAACTAAAAAATTTCCCCAAAATTTTTCCCCCAAAAAAAATCCCAATTTTAAAAATTAAAAAAAAAAAAAATTTTGATTTTTTTTAAAAACCCAAAAAAAATTTTTTGTTTTTAAAAACGCCCCTTTTTTTTTTTGGGGTTTGGGCCCCTTTTTTAAATTGGGAAAAAAAAAAATTGAACCCAAAAAAAGTGGGGTTTTTTTTTTTTCGATTGTTTTTTTTTTAAAGGGGGAAAAAAAAATAAAATTTTTGGGGGGAAAAAAAAAAAAAATTTTATACTCGGGCCCCAAAAATACCCCAACCCTTAATGGGGGAAAACCCCCTTTTTCAAAAAAACATTTTTTTTTAAAAAAAAGGGGCCCCCCAAAAAAAAAATTTGGGGGTTTTGCCATAGTCCCCCCGGGGGTTTTTTTTCCCAAATTCCCCGGGGGCCCCCCCCTGTAAAAACAGGCCCCCCAAAATTTTTTCCCAAATTAACCCCGGCCCCCCGGGCGGGTTTAAAAAAAAAAAAATAAATTTGGGCCCCCCCCCAAATTTAGGGCCGGGTTTTTAAAAAAATTTGCCGCCCCCTTTTTAGGGTTTAAAGATTTAAAAATTTTCCAAAAAAAAAACCTTTTTTTGGGGCCCTGGGGGGCCCGTTTTTTTTTTTTGGGGTTTTTCCCCCCCTTTTTTTTTTTTTTTTTTCCCCAAAATTTCCCCCCCAAATTTTTTTTTTTTTAAAATTCAAAAATTTTTTTTTTTTTGCCCCCAAAAAAATTTTCCATTTTCCCCCGGGATTAAAAATTTTAATTTAAATTTTAAAAAAAAAAATTTTTTCCCCCCAAAATTTCCCC
Organism: Oedothorax gibbosus; assembly: GCA_019343175.1. Lineage (NCBI taxonomy): Eukaryota > Metazoa > Arthropoda > Arachnida > Araneae > Linyphiidae > Oedothorax > Oedothorax gibbosus. The sequence continues at coordinate 12,235 of JAFNEN010004996.1, forward strand.
CCCCAATTTGGGGAAAAAATTTCCTTTTTTTTATTCAAAGGGCCCAAAAATTGCTCAGGGGAAGGGTTTTTAAAACCCAAAAAAATTCCCCCCCCCCCTTTTTGAAGGGGAAGGGGCCCCCGGGGCCATTTGTCATTTGCAAAACCCCAAAAAAAATGTCCCCCAAAAATTTGGCCCCCGGGACCTTTTAAAAACCCAAAAAACCGAGGGGGGCCCACGGGAAAGGGGAAATTAAAACCGGTTTTAAAGGGGGAAATAGGACCCCAAAACCCCCGGGAAAGGGGAAAGCAGTGGGGGAAAGGGCCCCAAAAAAAAAAATCGTTTTTCACTGTAAAAAAAAAAAGGGTTTCCCTTAATTTTTTTAAATGAAAAAAAAAAAAAATTTTTCCAGTTTTAAAGGTTTTTGTTAAAAAAAAAAAAAAAATAAACCCCTTTAAAAATTTACAAAAGATTAATATGTTTTAAAATTTCATCCCGGGGAATTAAAAAATTTGGGGGTTTTAAAAAGCAAAAAAAATTTTTTTTTTAAAAAGAGAAATTTTTAAAAATTTAAAAAAAAAAAAAAAACCCGGGAAAAAAATTTTTCTTTTTTCCCCCCGGGCAAAACCCAAATTTTTAAAAAAAAAAAAAAAAAAAATCCCTTTTTTACTTTAAAAAAACAATTTTTTTTTTTTTAAACCCCAAAAAAAAAAAAAAAAAGGGGTTTTTAAAAAAAAGGAAAAGGGTAACAAAAAAATTTTTTTTCCCCCAAAAATTTGGGAAATTTTTAAGGGGGGGATTTTTTTTTTGTAAAAAATTAAAGGGGTTTTTTTTTTTTTTTGGGGAACAATGACCCCGGGCAAAGGTTTTTTTTAAAACAGTTTTTTAAAAAGTTTTTCTAAGTAAAAAAAATTAATTTCCCAAAAATTTTTGTTCCTTTTTTCTTAAAAAAAAAAAAAATTTTAAAAAAAAAAGGTTTTTTTGGGATTTTCTTTTATGGGTTTAAAGGGGGATGGGAAAAAAGTATTTTTGGATTAAAATTTTTTTTTTTTCTGGGGTTTTACCCTTTTGGGTGGTTTGGGGAAAAAAAACAAAATTTTTTTTAGGTGCAGCAGGGGTTTTCCCGTAAAAGGGAAAAAAAAAAAAAAAACCGGGTCTAATTGGAAAAATAATTTGGGGGTTTCCCCCCCCCTTTTTTAAGGGGGAAAAATTTCCTTGGACACCAAAAAAAAAAAAACCAATGGGAATTGGGGAAAAAAAAAAATTCCCTTTTTTATAAAATTTACCTTTTAAAAAAAATTAAAAAGGGGGCCCTAAAAAAAAAAAAAAAATTAAATAAGGGGTTTTTTTTTTTTTTTCCCTGGGCTTAAACGTGGGGGGTTTTGGGCCAATTTAAAAAAGGCCTCGGTTTTGGGGGTTTAGGGAAAAAAATGCATTTCCCCCCCCAGGTTTTTTTTCCCAATACATTGTTTTTGGGGTAGGAAAAGGGTAATTTATAGGGTTTTTTAAAATATTTTTTAAAAGGGGGAGATCAAAGTGACCTTTCCCAAATTTCTAAAAAGGAAAAGGGGAAGGGGCAAGGGGGGGGCGGAGAATTTAAAAAGGGCAAAGGGGGGCCCGTGTTTTGCCCCCCAAAAAATTTAAAGGGGAAAAAAAAAAAATTTTAAATACCGAAAAAAAAAAAAAACCCAAATTTTTTAAATTTTAAAAAAATTTAAAAAAAAAAAAACCCTAAAAAAAAAATTAAAAAAAAAAGGGGGGTTTCACGTTTTTTTTTTTTAAAAAACTTAAAAGGGTTCCGGGAAAAAAAAAGGGGAGCTAGTTTTTTTTTGGGTTTTTTTTTTTTTTAAATTTTTAAAAAATTTTTAAATTTTTAAATTTTTTTGTAGTAATTTTTTTTCCTCCTTTAAAGTTTGGGTGGCCCCAAAACACTGGGGCCCTTTTGGGGCCCCCTTTCTATTATTTTGGGGGTTTCCCCCCTGCCGGGGCCCCGGGGGTTTAAACATTTTGAGGTTAAAGTGGGTTTTTGGGGCCCAAAAACCTTAAAAACTTAAAAAAAAAATTTATATCCTATGGCTGTAGGGGGGGAAAACCCTTTTCCGAAAAAGGGTTTCCCGAAGCCAGTGGGGAACCCCCAAAAACCGAGTTAAAAAAAATTGGTGAAAGGGAAAAAAGGGGTGGGCACTCGAAAAAATTTTTGGAAATTTTCCCGGGGGTAAAAATTTTTTTGGGAAATTTTGGGTTTAAGGGTTTTTTTGAAAGGGGAAAAGGGTGGAACACGGGGGTAAAAATTTTTGGGGCCAAAAAAAAAAAAAAAAACCCTTTTTTTTTTCCATAACCCCCTTTCATTTTTTTGGTTTTAAATTTTTTTTTTAACCCCGGGTTAAAAAATTTTTTTTTAATTAAACTAAATAACTAAGTAAAAAAAAAATAATTTAAAAAAAAAGTTTTTTTCAAAAAAAAAAAGGAATGTTCAAAAATTTTTATAAAGGTTAAAAGCAAAATTCTTTTTCCTAAAACCCTTTAATTTAATTATCCTGCGTAAAAAATCGGTGATTTCACTGACGGTACTTTATAAATTTAAATAAACCCCTTAAAAAAGGCCATTTGTTTTACTTTTTCATTGTTTCGTTTTCGGAGGGAAAAAAAAATTTGGGGAAATTTGGGGGCCCTTTTTTTTTTTAATCTAGTAAAAAAAAGGTTTTCCCCAACACTTTTTTAAAGAAACTAAAAAAAGGGGCCCCAACAATATTCCCAAATTCAAAAAAAATTTTTTTTTTTTTTTGGGGCCCCGTGGGGAATTTAGTAAAAAAAAATTAAAAGAGAAAAAAAAAGGAAAAAAAAAAAAAAGGGGGGAAAAAAATTCGGGAAAAAAATAAAGTATTATATGTCCCCCCCAAAAAAAAAATTTTTTTTTTTTTTCTTTTTTAAAAGTTTTTTT
>JAFNEN010004999.1:0-11472 GCA_019343175.1 Oedothorax gibbosus
CCCGGTTCACGCGTTGCTACAGCAACAACAGTCCGGGGCTCGGGCGCGCGAGGAGCCGCTTAGCGTCCCTCGCGCGCGAGTATATACCCCTATTTTTTGGACTTAGGCCCTCACACCCCTTAAAGTTATCGCACTTACCTCGGACGTGACCCGGACGTTATCGAGGGGCTGGCAAAACACGCCGTCTCTGAGGGAACCAAGGCTGTCACCAAACACACCAGCTCCAAGTAAATTCTTCCCCCACCGTCACAACCAAAGGCCCTTTTCAGGGCCAAAATATTTATTACACACACACTCTCTTACTAGTACATAAATCTAACCACTCCATTACGAAACCGAAACTTACATTCGTCTGTAATTGATTCTTTAAAAAGGGTAACGATTGAAATATAGATATCTAATATATACCAGAGTGTCAACAAAGATGGGGTCCAATTTTATAAAATGGTAAATCATAATTAAGCTAATTAATTTCAATTTAAAAAAGGCAAAAGAATGCCAACGGCACGCGTGTCTCCTAGGTGGCCCACCCTCCCAAGTACTGACCGCCCAGATCGTGTGCTTGACTTCGGTGATCGGACGAGAACCGGTATTTTCAACATGGTATGGCCGTTGACAGTCTGCTTTAATGCAGTAGTTTATATAAATTTTACCCCGTCAATTGATCCAAATAAGTATATCAACATAAATAGGCCAGAATGTGCGATTCAGTTTTAAAAGAAGGAAAAAAAAAAAAACCTAAAGCCTCTGTGGTGCATTTAAATCATTACTACGAACGATTAATCGACTTGTCAAGTGTAACAATGTACAAACTAACTTTTATAGCTGTTAAAGCTTATTTTACAATAGCCCGATTTAATTCATTTATCTCAACAATGAGATGCGTTTGTAGCAAACCTTCTTTCCGATAAAAATCTAAATGTTAACGTGTCACCGTCGTAAATGTAGCTGTTTTAACGATGGTCAACGGTCGCATCGCCAGTCGTTAAGCGCTAGTAGGCACGGTCAGTCCTCATAATCTACACGAGTGTTGTAACCTGAGGTGGTTGGGTTCGATCCTCACCCAGGGCAGAAACTTTTTATTTTTAAATTGAATAAAAAAAAATCTAGTAAGCTGTTAACATGTCAACTCGCATCGGCTCGATAGCGCAGTGGGCAGCGCGTCAGTCTAGTAATCTACGCGAATGAGCGTTCTGAAGGTTGTGGGTTCGATCCTCACCCAGGGCAGAAACTTTTTATTTTTAAATTGAATAAAAAAAAAATCTAGTAAGCTGTTAACATGTCAACTCGCATCGGCTCGATAGCGCAGTGGGCAGCGCGTCAGTCTAGTAATCTACGCGAATGAGCGTTCTGAAGGTTGTGGGTTCGATCCTCACCCAGGGCAGAAACTTTTTATTTTTAAATTGAATAAAAAAAATCTAGTAAGCTGTTAACATGTCAACTCGCATCGGCTCGATAGCGCAGTGGGCAGCGCGTCAGTCTAGTAATCTACGCGAATGAGCGTTCTGAAGGTTGTGGGTTCGATCCTCACCCAGGGCAGAAACTTTTTATTTTTAAATTGAATAAAAAAAAATCTAGTAAGCTGTTAACATGTCAACTCGCATCGGCTCGATAGCGCAGTGGGCAGCGCGTCAGTCTAGTAATCTACGCGAATGAGCGTTCTGAAGGTTGTGGGTTCGATCCTCACCAGGGCAGAATCTTTTTATTTTTAAAACGAATAAAAAATTTGGAAGTAAGCTATTAACATGTCAACTAGCATCGCGTGTAACAATGTACAAACTAACTTTTTATAGCTGTTAAAGCTTATTTTACAATAGTATTGTTGCCCGCATTTATCTCAACAATGGAGATGCGTTTGCAGCAAACTGTCTTTCCGTATCATTGTTGCCTTTTCCAATTGCTTTGTTTCTTGTACCGGCAATTAACATTTGAATCACAATACGATGCACATTTCATTTATTATTGCGATCATAACGCGCGGGAGGGACGCAAAGCGGCACGACCGCGTGGCCCGGTTCACGCGTTGCTACAGCAACAACAGTCCGGGGCTCGGGCGCGCGAGGAGCCGCTTAGCGTCCCTCGCGCGCGAGTATATACCCCTATTTTTTGGACTTAGGCCCTCACACCCCTTAAAGTTATCGCACTTACCTCGGACGTGACCCGGACGTTATCGAGGGGCTGGCAAAACACGCCGTCTCTGAGGGAACCAAGGCTGTCACCAAACACACCAGCTCCAAGTAAATTCTTCCCCCACCGTCACAACCAAAGGCCCTTTTCAGGGCCAAAATATTTATTACACACACACTCTCTTACTAGTACATAAATCTAACCACTCCATTACGAAACCGAAACTTACATTCGTCTGTAATTGATTCTTTAAAAAGGGTAACGATTGAAATATAGATATCTAATATATACCAGAGTGTCAACAAAGATGGGGTCCAATTTTATAAAATGGTAAATCATAATTAAGCTAATTAATTTCAATTTAAAAAAGGCAAAAAGAATGCCAACGGCACGCGGTGTTCCCAGGTGGTCACCCTCCCAAGTACTGACCGCGCCCGATGTTGCTTGACTTCGGTGATCGGACGAGAACCGGTATTTTCAACATGGTATGGCCGTTGACAGTCTGCTGTAATGCAGTAGTTTATATAAAGTTTTACCCCGTCAATTGATCCAAATAAGTAATATCAACCATAAAATAGGCCCAGAATGTGCGATTCAGTTTTAAAAAGAAAGAGAAAAAAAAAAAAAAACCTAAAGCCTCTGTGGTGCATTTAAAATCATTACTACGAACGATTTAATCGACTTGTCAAAGTGTAACAATGTACAAACTAACTTTTTATAGCTGTTAAAGCTTATTTTACAATAGCCCGATTTAATTCATTTATCTCAACAATGGAGATGCGTTTGTAGCAAACCTTCTTTCCGAATAAAAATGTTAACGTGTCGTAAATGTTAGCTGTTAACGTGTCAACTCGCATCGCCTCGGTAGCGCAGTAGGCAGCGCGTCAGTCTCATAATCTACACGAGTGTGTAACCTGAAGGTGGTGGGTTCGATCCTCACCCAGGGCAGAAACTTTTTATTTTTAAATTGAATAAAAAAAATCTAGTAAGCTGTTAACATGTCAACTCGCATCGGCTCGATAGCGCAGTGGGCAGCGCGTCAGTCTAGTAATCTACGCGAATGAGCGTTCTGAAGGTTGTGGGTTCGATCCTCACCCAGGGCAGAAACTTTTTATTTTTAAATTGAATAAAAAAAAAATCTAGTAAGCTGTTAACATGTCAACTCGCATCGGCTCGATAGCGCAGTGGGCAGCGCGTCAGTCTAGTAATCTACGCGAATGAGCGTTCTGAAGGTTGTGGGTTCGATCCTCACCCAGGGCAGAAACTTTTTATTTTTAAATTGAATAAAAAAAAATCTAGTAAGCTGTTAACATGTCAACTCGCATCGGCTCGATAGCGCAGTGGGCAGCGCGTCAGTCTAGTAATCTACGCGAATGAGCGTTCTGAAGGTTGTGGGTTCGATCCTCACCCAGGGCAGAAACTTTTTATTTTTAAATTGAATAAAAAAAAATCTAGTAAGCTGTTAACATGTCAACTCGCATCGGCTCGATAGCGCAGTGGGCAGCGCGTCAGTCTAGTAATCTACGCGAATGAGCGTTCTGAAGGTTGTGGGTTCGATCCTCACCAGGGGCAGAATCTTTTTATTTTTAAAACGAATAAAAAATTTGGAAGTAAGCTATTAACATGTCAACTAGCATCGCGTGTAACAATGTACAAACTAACTTTTTATAGCTGTTAAAGCTTATTTTACAATAGTATTGTTGCCCGCATTTATCTCAACAATGGAGATGCGTTTGCAGCAAACTGTCTTTCCGTATCATTGTTGCCTTTTCCAATTGCTTTGTTTCTTGTACCGGCAATTAACATTTGAATCACAATACGATGCACATTTCATTTATTATTGCGATCATAACGCGCGGGAGGGACGCAAAGCGGCACGACCGCGTGGCCCGGTTCACGCGTTGCTACAGCAACAACAGTCCGGGGCTCGGGCGCGCGAGGAGCCGCTTAGCGTCCCTCGCGCGCGAGTATATACCCCTATTTTTTGGACTTAGGCCCTCACACCCCTTAAAGTTATCGCACTTACCTCGGACGTGACCCGGACGTTATCGAGGGGCTGGCAAAACACGCCGTCTCTGAGGGAACCAAGGCTGTCACCAAACACACCAGCTCCAAGTAAATTCTTCCCCCACCGTCACAACCAAAGGCCCTTTTCAGGGCCAAAATATTTATTACACACACACTCTCTTACTAGTACATAAATCTAACCACTCCATTACGAAACCGAAACTTACATTCGTCTGTAATTGATTCTTTAAAAAGGGTAACGATTGAAATATAGATATCTAATATATACCAGAGTGTCAACAAAGATGGGGTCCAATTTTATAAAATGGTAAATCATAATTAAGCTAATTAATTTCAATTTAAAAAAGGCAAAAAGAATGCCAACGGCACGCGGTGTTCCCAGGTGGTCACCCTCCCAAGTACTGACCGCGCCCGATGTTGCTTGACTTCGGTGATCGGACGAGAACCGGTATTTTCAACATGGTATGGCCGTTGACAGTCTGCTGTAATGCAGTAGTTTATATAAAGTTTTACCCCGTCAATTGATCCAAATAAGTAATATCAACCATAAAATAGGCCCAGAATGTGCGATTCAGTTTTAAAAAGAAAGAGAAAAAAAAAAAAAAACCTAAAGCCTCTGTGGTGCATTTAAAATCATTACTACGAACGATTTAATCGACTTGTCAAAGTGTAACAATGTACAAACTAACTTTTTATAGCTGTTAAAGCTTATTTTACAATAGCCCGATTTAATTCATTTATCTCAACAATGGAGATGCGTTTGTAGCAAACCTTCTTTCCGAATAAAAATGTTAACGTGTCGTAAATGTTAGCTGTTAACGTGTCAACTCGCATCGCCTCGGTAGCGCAGTAGGCAGCGCGTCAGTCTCATAATCTACACGAGTGTGTAACCTGAAGGTGGTGGGTTCGATCCTCACCCAGGGCAGAAACTTTTTATTTTAAAATTGATAAAAAAAAAATCTAGTAAGCTGTTAACATGTCAACTCGCATCGGCTCGATAGCGCAGTGGGCAGCGCGTCAGTCTAGTAATCTACGCGAATGAGCGTTCTGAAGGTTGTGGGTTCGATCCTCACCCAGGGCAGAAACTTTTTATTTTTAAATTGAATAAAAAAAAATCTAGTAAGCTGTTAACATGTCAACTCGCATCGGCTCGATAGCGCAGTGGGCAGCGCGTCAGTCTAGTAATCTACGCGAATGAGCGTTCTGAAGGTTGTGGGTTCGATCCTCACCCAGGGCAGAAACTTTTTATTTTTAAATTGAATAAAAAAAAATCTAGTAAGCTGTTAACATGTCAACTCGCATCGGCTCGATAGCGCAGTGGGCAGCGCGTCAGTCTAGTAATCTACGCGAATGAGCGTTCTGAAGGTTGTGGGTTCGATCCTCACCCAGGGCAGAAACTTTTTATTTTTAAATTGAATAAAAAAAAATCTAGTAAGCTGTTAACATGTCAACTCGCATCGGCTCGATAGCGCAGTGGGCAGCGCGTCAGTCTAGTAATCTACGCGAATGAGCGTTCTGAAGGTTGTGGGTTCGATCCTCACCAGGGGCAGAATCTTTTTATTTTTAAAACGAATAAAAATTTGGAAGTAAGCTATTAACATGTCAACTAGCATCGCGTGTAACAATGTACAAACTAACTTTTTATAGCTGTTAAAGCTTATTTTACAATAGTATTGTTGCCCGCATTTATCTCAACAATGGAGATGCGTTTGCAGCAAACTGTCTTTCGTACATTGTTGCCTTTTCCATTGCTTTGTTTCTTGTACCGGCAATTAACATTTGAATCACAATACGATGCACATTTCATTTATTATTGCGATCATAACGCGCGGGAGGGACGCAAAGCGGCACGACCGCGTGGCCCGGTTCACGCGTTGCTACAGCAACAACAGTCCGGGCTCGGGCGCGCGAGGAGCCGCTTAGCGTCCCTCGCGCGCGAGTATATACCCCTATTTTTTGGACTTAGGCCCTCACACCCCTTAAAGTTATCGCACTTACCTCGGACGTGACCCGGACGTTATCGAGGGGCTGGCAAAACACGCCGTCTCTGAGGGAACCAAGGCTGTCACCAAACACACCAGCTCCAAGTAAATTCTTCCCCCACCGTCACAACCAAAGGCCCTTTTCAGGGCCAAAATATTTATTACACACACACTCTCTTACTAGTACATAAATCTAACCACTCCATTACGAAACCGAAACTTACATTCGTCTGTAATTGATTCTTTAAAAAGGGTAACGATTGAAATATAGATATCTAATATATACCAGAGTGTCAACAAAGATGGGGTCCAATTTTATAAAATGGTAAATCATAATTAAGCTAATTAATTTCAATTTAAAAAAGGCAAAAAGAATGCCAACGGCACGCGGTGTTCCCAGGTGGTCACCCTCCCAAGTACTGACCGCGCCCGATGTTGCTTGACTTCGTGATCGGACGAGAACCGGTATTTTCAACATGGTATGGCCGTTGACAGTCTGCTGTAATGCAGTAGTTTATATAAAGTTTTACCCCGTCAATTGATCCAAATAAGTAATATCAACCATAAAATAGGCCCAGAATGTGCGATTCAGTTTTAAAAAGAAAGAGAAAAAAAAAAAAAAACCTAAAGCCTCTGTGGTGCATTAAAATCATTACTACGAACGATTTAATCGACTTGTCAAAGTGTAACAATGTACAAACTAACTTTTTATAGCTGTTAAAGCTTATTTTACAATAGCCCGATTTAATTCATTTATCTCACAATGGAGATGCGTTTGTAGCAAACCTTCTTTCCGAATAAAAATGTTAACGTGTCGTAAATGTTAGCTGTTAACGTGTCAACTCGCATCGCCTCGGTAGCGCAGTAGGCAGCGCGTCAGTCTCATAATCTACACGAGTGTGTAACCTGAAGGTGGTGGGTTCGATCCTCACCCAGGGCAGAACTTTTTATTTTTAAATGAATAAAAAAAATCTAGTAAGCTGTTAACAATGTCAACTCGCATCGGCTCGATAGCGCAGTGGGCAGCGCGTCAGTCTAGTAATCTACGCGAATGACGTTCTGAAGGTTGTGGGTTCGATCCTCACCCAGGGCAGAAACTTTTTATTTTTAAATTGAATAAAAAAAAAATCTAGTAAGCTGTTTAACATGTCAACTCGCATCGGCTCGATAGCGCAGTGGGCAGCGCGTCAGTCTAGTAATCTACGCGAATGAGCTTTCTGAAGGTGGTGGGTTCGATCCTCACCCAGGGCAGAAACTTTTTATTTTTAAATTGAATAAAAAAAAAATCTAGTAAGCTGTTAACATGTCAACTCGCATCGGCTCGATAGCGCAGTGGGCAGCGCGTCAGTCTAGTAATCTACGCGAATGAGCGTTCTGAAGGTTGTGGGTTCGATCCTCACCCAGGGCAGAAACTTTTTATTTTTAAATTGAATAAAAAAAAAATCTAGTAAGCTGTTAACATGTCAACTCGCATCGGCTCGATAGCGCAGTGGGCAGCGCGTCAGTCTAGTAATCTACGCGAATGAGCGTTCTGAAGGTTGTGGGTTCGATCCTCACCAGGGGCAGAATCTTTTTATTTTTAAAACGAATAAAAATTTGGAAGTAAGCTATTAACATGTCAACTAGCATCGCGTGTAACAATGTACAAACTAACTTTTTATAGCTGTTAAAGCTTATTTTACAATAGTATTGTTGCCCGCATTTATCTCAACAATGGAGATGCGTTTGCAGCAAACTGTCTTTCCGTATCATTGTTGCCTTTTCCAATTGCTTTGTTTCTTGTACCGGCAATTAACATTTGAATCACAATACGATGCACATTTCATTTATTATTGCGATCATAACGCGCGGGAGGGACGCAAAGCGGCACGACCGCGTGGCCCGGTTCACGCGTTGCTACAGCAACAACAGTCCGGGGCTCGGGCGCGCGAGGAGCCGCTTAGCGTCCCTCGCGCGCGAGTATATACCCCTATTTTTTGGACTTAGGCCCTCACACCCCTTAAAGTTATCGCACTTACCTCGGACGTGACCCGGACGTTATCGAGGGGCTGGCAAAACACGCCGTCTCTGAGGGAACCAAGGCTGTCACCAAACACCAGCTCCAAGTAAATTCTTCCCCCACCGTCACAACCAAAGGCCCTTTTCAGGGCCAAAATATTTATTACACACACACTCTCTTACTAGTACATAAATCTAACCACTCCATTACGAAACCGAAACTTACATTCGTCTGTAATTGATTCTTTAAAAAGGGTAACGATTGAAATATAGATATCTAATATATACCAGAGTGTCAACAAAGATGGGGTCCAATTTTATAAAATGGTAAATCATAATTAAGCTAATTAATTTCAATTTAAAAAAGGCAAAAAGAATGCCAACGGCACGCGGTGTTCCCAGGTGGTCACCCTCCCAAGTACTGACCGCGCCCGATGTTGCTTGACTTCGGTGATCGACGAGACCGGTATTTTCAACATGTATGGCCGTTGACAGTCTGCTGTAATGCAGTAGTTTATATAAAGTTTACCCGTCAATTGATCCAAATAAGTAATATCAACCATAAAATAGCCCAGAATGTGCGATTCAGTTTTAAAAAGAAAGAGAAAAAAAAAAAACCTAAAGCCTCTGTGGTGCATTTAAAATCATTATACGAACGATTTAATCGACTTGTCAAAGTGTAACAATGTACAAACTAACTTTTATAGCTGTTAAGCTTATTTTACAATAGCCCGATTTAATTCATTTATCTCAACAATGGAGATGCGTTTGTAGCAAACCTTCTTTCCGAATAAAAATGTTAACGTGTCGTAAATGTTAGCTGTTAACGTGTCAACTCGCATCGCCTCGGTAGCGCAGTAGGCAGCGCGTCAGTCTCATAATCTACACGATGTGTAACCTGAAGGTGGTGGGTTCGATCCTCACCCAGGGCAGAAACTTTTTATTTTTAAATTGAATAAAAAAAATCTAGTAACTGTTAACATGTCAACTCGCATCGGCTCGATAGCGCAGTGGGCAGCGCGTCAGTCTAGTAATCTACGCGAATGAGCGTTCTGAAGGTTGTGGGTTCGATCCTCACCCAGGGCAGAAACTTTTATTTTTAAATTGAATAAAAAAAAAATCTAGTAAGCTGTTAACATGTCAACTCGCATCGGCTCGATAGCGCAGGGGCGCGGCGGGTCAGTCTAGTAATCTACGCGAATGAGCGTTCTGAAGGTTGTGGGTTCGATCCTCACCCAGGGCAGAAACTTTTTATTTTTAAATTGAATAAAAAAAAAATCTAGTAAGCTGTTAACATGTCAACTCGCATCGGCTCGATAGCGCAGTGGGCAGCGCGTCAGTCTAGTATCTACGCGAATGAGCGTTCTGAATGTTGTGGGTTCGATCCTCACCCAGGGCAGAAACTTTAATTTTTTTAAATTGATAAAATAAAAAAAAATCTAGTAAGCTGTTAACATGTCAACTCGCATCGGCTCGATAGCGCAGTGGGCAGCGCGTCAGTCTAGTAATCTACGCGAATGAGCGTTCTGAAGGTTGTGGGTTCGATCCTCACCAGGGGCAGAATCTTTTTATTTTTAAAACGAATAAAAAATTTGGAAGTAAGCTATTAACATGTCAACTAGCATCGCGTGTAACAATGTACAAACTAACTTTTTATAGCTGTTAAAGCTTATTTTACAATAGTATTGTTGCCCGCATTTATCTCAACAATGGAGATGCGTTTGCAGCAAACTGTCTTTCCGTATCATTGTTGCCTTTTCCAATTGCTTTGTTTCTTGTACCGGCAATTAACATTTGAATCACAATACGATGCACATTTCATTTATTATTGCGATCATAACGCGCGGGAGGGACGCAAAGCGGCACGACCGCGTGGCCCGGTTCACGCGTTGCTACAGCAACAACAGTCCGGGGCTCGGGCGCGCGAGGAGCCGCTTAGCGTCCCTCGCGCGCGAGTATATACCCCTATTTTTTGGACTTAGGCCCTCACACCCCTTAAAGTTATCGCACTTACCTCGGACGTGACCCGGACGTTATCGAGGGGCTGGCAAAACACGCCGTCTCTGAGGGAACCAAGGCTGTCACCAAACACACCAGCTCCAAGTAAATTCTTCCCCCACCGTCACAACCAAAGGCCCTTTTCAGGGCCAAAATATTTATTACACACACACTCTCTTACTAGTACATAAATCTAACCACTCCATTACGAAACCGAAACTTACATTCGTCTGTAATTGATTCTTTAAAAAGGGTAACGATTGAAATATAGATATCTAATATATACCAGAGTGTCAACAAAGATGGGGTCCAATTTTATAAAATGGTAAATCATAATTAAGCTAATTAATTTCAATTTAAAAAAGGCAAAAAGAATGCCAACGGCACGCGGTGTTCCCAGGTGGTCACCCTCCCAAGTACTGACCGCGCCCGATGTTGCTTGACTTCGGTGATCGGACGAGAACCGGTATTTTCAACATGGTATGGCCGTTGACAGTCTGCTGTAATGCAGTAGTTTATATAAAGTTTTACCCCGTCAATTGATCCAAATAAGTAATATCAACCATAAAATAGGCCCAGAATGTGCGATTCAGTTTTAAAAAGAAAGAGAAAAAAAAAAAAAAAAACCTAAAGCCTCTGTGGTGCATTTAAAATCATTACTACGAACGATTTAATCGACTTGTCAAAGTGTAACAATGTACAAACTAACTTTTTATAGCTGTTAAAGCTTATTTTACAATAGCCCGATTTAATTCATTTATCTCAACAATGGAGATGCGTTTGTAGCAAACCTTCTTTCCGAATAAAAATGTTAACGTGTCGTAAATGTTAGCTGTTAACGTGTCAACTCGCATCGCCTCGGTAGCGCAGTAGGCAGCGCGTCAGTCTCATAATCTACACGAGTGTGTAACCTGAAGGTGGTGGGTTCGATCCTCACCCAGGGCAGAAACTTTTTATTTTTAAATTGAATAAAAAAAAATCTAGTAAGCTGTTAACATGTCAACTCGCATCGGCTCGATAGCGCAGTGGGCAGCGCGTCAGTCTAGTAATCTGTCCGAAGGAGAGTTCTGGAAGGTTGGGGTCGATCCTCCACCCGTGCAGAAATTTTTATTTAAATTGAATTCAAAAAAAAAAATCTAGTAGTTGTAATCATGTAACTGAAATCGGCCGATAGCGAAGTGGGATGCGCGTCAGGTCTAGTAATCTATCGCGAATGGAAAACAGCGTCTGAAGGTGTGGGTTCGATCCTCACCCAGCAGAAACTTTTTTATTAAATTGATGAAAAAAAATTAGTAAGCTGTTAAACATGTCAACTCGCATCGGCTCGATAGCGCAGTGG
>JAFNEN010005009.1:0-18758 GCA_019343175.1 Oedothorax gibbosus
TTTTTTTTTTTTTTTTTTTTTTTTTTTTTTTTTTTTGTTTTTTTTTTTTTTTTTTTTTTTTTTTTGTGTTTTTTTTTTTTTTTTTGTTTTTTTGTTTTTTTGTTTTTTTTTTTTGTTTTTTTTTTGTTTTTTTTTTTTTTTTTTTTTTTTTTTTTTGTTTTTTTTTGTTGTTGTTTTTTTTTTTGTTTTTTTTTTTTTTTTTTTTTTTGGTTTTTTTTTTTTTTTTGTTTTTTTTTGTTGTTTTTTTTGTTTTTGTTTTTTTTTTTTTTTTTTTTTTTTTTTTTTTTTTTTTTTTTTTTGTTTTGTTGATTTTGTTTTTGTTTTTTTTTTTTTTTGTTGTTTTTTTTTTTTTGTTGTTTTTTTTTTTTTGTTTTTGTTTGTTGTTTGTTTTTTTTTTTTTTTTTTTTTTTTTTTGTTTTGTTTTTTTTTTTTTTTTTTTGGTTTTTTTTTTTTTTTTGTGTTTGTTTGTTTTGTTGTGTTTTTTGTTTTGTTTTTGTTGTTTTTTTTGTTGTTTGTTTTTTTTTTTGGTTTATGTTTGTGTTTTTTTGTTTTTTTTTTGTTGTGTTTGTTTATTTGTTATGTGTTTTTGTTTTTTTGTTTGTTTGTTTTTTTTGTTGTTGTGTTGTTGGTTTTTTTTTTGTTTTTGTTGTGTTTTTTGTTTGTTTGTTTTGTTTTTTTTTTTTGTTTTTTTTTTTTTTTTGTGTTGTTTTGTTTTGTTGTTTGTTTTTTTGTTTTGTTTTTTTGTTTGTTTTTTTTGTTGTTTTTGTGGGTTTGTTTTTGTTGTTTGTTTGTTTTTTGTGGTGTTTTGTTGTTGTTAGTGTGTGGTTTTTTGTTTGTGTTTTTTGTGTTGTTTTTTGTTTTTTTTTTGTTTTGTGTTGTTTTTGTTTTTTTGTGTTTGATTTTGTTGTTTGTTTTGGTTTGTTTTTTTGTTGTTTTTTGTTTTGTGTTTTTTTTTGTGTTTGTTGTTTTTGTTTTTTTGTATGTGTTTTGTTTTGTGATTTTTGAGTTTTTTTGTTGTGTGTTTTTTTGTGTTTGTGTTTTTTTTTTTGTGTGTTTTTTGTGTGTGTTTTTTGTTGTGTTTGTTTGTTTGTTTTGTTTGTTTTTTGTTGTGTTTGGTGTGTGTTTTTTGTTTTGTTTTGTTTTTTTTTTTGTTGTTTTTTGTGTTGTTTGTGTGTTTTTTTTTTGTTGTATGTGTGTTTTGTTTGTTTTTGGTGTTGGTGTTGTTTTTTGTTTTTTGTTGTTGTGGTTTTTTTTTGTTTTTTTGTGTTTTGATTGTTTGGTGTTTGTTTTTTTTTTTTTGTGTTTTGTTTTGTTTTTTGTATGGTTGTGTTTTGTTGTTGTTGTGTTTGTTGTTTGTTTTTTGTTTGTTTGTTGTTTTTGTGTGTTTGTTTGTGTGTTGTGTTTTTGTTGTGTGTGGTTTTTGTTGTTTGTTTTGTTGTTTTGTTGTTTTTTGTGTTGTTGTTTTGTGTTGTTGTGGTTGTGTTGTTTGTTGTTTGGTTTTTTGTGTTTTGTATTTTTGTTGTTGTGTTGTGTTGTGTTTTGTGTGTTGTTTTTTGTGATTTGTTGTTTTTTGTTTTTGTGTGTGGTTTGTTTTTTTGTTGTTGTGTTGTTGTGTTTGTGTTGTTGTTGTTGTGTGTTGTGTTGTTGTGTTGTGTTGTTGTGTTGTTGTGTTGTTGTTGTGTTGTGTGTTGTGTTGTTGTGTTGTGTGTTGTTGTGTGTTGTGTTGTGTTGTTGTGTTGTGTTGTGTTGTGTGTTGTGTTGTGTTGTGTGTTGGTGTGTTGTTTTGTGTTGTTTGTGTGTGGTTTGTGTTTGTTTTTGTTTGTTTTGTGTTTGTTGTTTGTGTGTTTTTGTGTTTGTGTGTGTTTGTGTTTGTTGTGTTGTTGTTGTTGTTTGTTGTTTTGTTTTGTTTTGTGTTGTTTGTTGTGTTGTTTTGTGTTGTTTTGTGTGTGTTTGTGTTTTTGTTTTGTTTTGTTTGTGTTGTTTTGTTGTTTTTGTGTTTTTTTGTGTGTTTGTTGTGTGTTTTTTGTGTGTTGTTTTGTTTTTGGTTTGTTGTGTTTTTTGTTTGTGTTGTTGTTTGTGTTGTGTGTTTTGTTGTTGTTTGTTGTTTGTTTTGTTTGTTTTGTTGTGTGTGTTTGTTGTTGTGTTTTTTGTTGTGTTGTTGGTTGTGTGTTTTGTGTTTGTGTTTTTTGTTGTTTGTGTTTGTTGTTTGTGTTTTTGTTGTTTGTTTGTTGTTTTGGTGTGTTTGTGTTTTTGTTTGTTTGTTTTGTTGTTGTTTTTTGGTTTTTTTTGTGTGTGTTTTTGTGTTTGTTGTTTTTGTGTTGTTGTTTGTTGTTGGTTTGTTTGTGGTTTTGTGTGTGTTTTTGTTGTTTTTTGTTTTTGTGTTGTTTGTTTTGTTTTTTGTTTTTTTTGTTGTTTTTTGTTTTGTTTTTTTTTGTGTTTGTTTTTTTTTTTTGTTTGTTTTGTGTTTGTGTTTTTTTTTTTTGTTTTTGTTTTTTGTTTGTGTTTTTTTTTGTTGTTGTGTTTTTTTGTTTGTGTTTGTGTGTTTGTGTTGTTTGTTTTTGTGTTTTTGTTTTTTTTTTTGTTGTTTGTGTTTTTTGTTTTTTTTGTTTTGTTTGTTTGTGTTGTTTTGTTGTTTGGTGTTTGGTTTGTGTTTGTTTGTTTTGTTGTTTTTGTTGTTGGGTGTTGTTTTGTTTGTTGTGTTGTGTTGTTGTTTTGTGTGTGTGTGTGTGGTTGTTGGTTGTTGTGTTTTGTTTGTTGGTTGTGTTGTGTGTTGTTTGTGTGTTTTGTTGTTGTGTGGTTGTTTGTTGTTGTGTTGTGTTTTTGTGTGTGTTTGTTGTTGTTTGTTTTTTGTGTTTGTTTTTGTTGTGTTATTTGTGTGTTTGTTGTTGTTGTGTTGTTGATGTTTGTTGTTGTTGTTTTGTGTGTGTGTGTTGTTTGTTGTGTTGTGTGTTGATGTGTGTGTTTGGTTTGTTGTTTGTTGTTTGTGTTGTTGTGTTTTTGATTGTGTGTGTGTGTTGTTGTGGTGTGTGTTGTTTGTGTTGTTGTTTTGTGTGTGTTGTTGTTGTTTGTTTTGTGATTTTGTGTTGTTGTGTGTGTTGTTGTTTGTGTGTTGTTTTTGTTTTGTTGTGTGTTTGTTGTGTTGTGTGTGTGTGATGTGTGTGTGTTTGTTGTTGTGTTGTGTGGTGTTGTTCTTGTGTTGTGTTTTGTGTTGTTTGTTGTTGTGTTTGTTTTGTGTTGTGTTGTTTGTTGTGTTGTGTGTGTTGTGTTTGTTTGTTGTGATGTGTTTGGTTGTTGTGTGTGTTGTGTTGTTTGTTGTGTTTGTGTTTGGTGTTGTGTTTTGTTGTGATTTTTGTTTTTTGTGGTGTGTGTGTGATGTGTGTTGTTTTGTTTTGTTGTGTGTTGTGTTTTTGTTTTGTGTTTTGTGTGTGTTGTTTGTGTGATGTGATGTTGATTGTGTGTTTGTTTGTTGTGATTTTTGTTGTGTTGATTGTGTGTTGTGTGTTTTTGTTTGTTTGTGTGTGTTGTGTTGTTGTGTGTGTTGTTGTGTGTGTGGTGTTGTGTTTTGTTTGTGTGTGTTGATTGTGTGTGTTTGTGTTGTTTGGTGTTTGTGTTTGGTTGTGTTGTTGTTGTGATTTGATTTTGTGTGTGTGTTGTTTGTTGTGTTGTGTGTGTGTGTCCAATTTGACACATAAACTCCAGATGTTTTAATGGCCCTTGCGTCAATTGAATACGCCTGTTTAAACTACACTGTGCGGGTCTAAAGTGTGTCTGGCAGGGCATGTGTCAGCAAAACAATTAAACGCAAACAGGCCAGTGTGATTTGCTTTATCCAGTCATAAAAACTGAATTCACTGTGTATCCCTTATGGGAGTTCATATACAAAAGGTTCGAGGAATGAAACCAGGTTTCACAAATGCCCAACAGATTGGGTCCGAGGTTTACTGGGACCGTCTGCGGTATTTGCCATAAGCTGATTAATATGCTACTGTGCAGGGTCTAAGTTGTGGCAAGTGATGTGTGCACAAAAAAATTAAAGCAAACGGCCAGATGTGAATTTTGCTTTTTAAGGTTCAGATGGTCGATAAATAAACTGAAATTCAGCTGGTAGCTAAATACACACTTAATTGGAGTGTCATATATCAACAAAGGTATTCGAGAGGAGAACTGAAACCGCCAGGGTTTTAAAAATTGCCCAACGATTGGGTCCAGATGGTGTTTTAACATGGCGACCCCGTCTGCGGTAATTTGAACATAACGGCCTGGATTTTAAATATGCATACACCTGTGCCATGGGGGGTCTTAAAAGTTGTGTCTGGCAAGGTGCATGTGTGCAAGCCAAAAACAGAAATTTAAAACAGCAACAGCCAGAGATGTGAATTTGCTTTTAAGGTCGCATGGGTCGATAATAAAAACTGAAATTCACTGGTAGCTTAAATACACATTAATTGGGAGTGTCATATATCAACAAAGGTATTGAGAGGAGACTGAAACCCCAAGGTTTCACAAAATATGCCCCCAAACAGATTTGGGTCCAGATGTGTGTTTACATGGCGACCCGTCTGCGGTGAATTTGACACATAAACAGGCCTGGTTTAATATGCATACACCTGTGCCATGGGGTCTTAAGTTGTGTCTGGGCAAGGTGCATGTGTGCAAGCAAAAACAGAAATTTAAACAGCAACAGGCCCAGAGATGTGAATTTTGCTTTTTAAAGGGTTCAGCTGGTCGATAAATAAAAACTGAAATTTCAGCTGGTAGCTTAAATACACACTTAAATTGGGAGTGTCATATCAACAAGGTATTCGAGAGGAGATACTGAAACCGCCAAGGGTTTTCACAAATATGCCCCAAACAGATTTGGGTCCAGATGTGTGTTAACATGGCGACCCGTCTGCGGTTGAATTGACACATAAACGGCTGGATTTTAAAATATGCATACACCTGTGCCATGGGGTCTTAAAAGTTGTGTCTGGGCAAGGTGCATGTGTGCAAGCAAAAAACAGAAATTTAAAACAGCAACAGGCCCAGAGATGTGAATTGTGCTTTTAAGGGTTCAGCATGGGTCATAAATAAACTGAATTCAGCTGGTAGCTTAAATACACACTTAAATTGGAGTGTCATATATCAACAGAAGGTATTCGAGAGGAGATACTGAAACCGCCAAGGGTTTTCACAAAAATGCCCCAAACAGATTTGGGTCCAGATGTGTGTTTTAACATGGCGAACCCCGTCTGCGGTTGAATTTGACACATAAACAGGCCTGGATTTTAAAATATGCATACACCTGTGCCATGGGGGTCTTAAAAGTTGTGTCTGGGCAAGGTGCATGTGTGCAAGCAAAAAACAGAAATTTAAAACAGCAACAGGCCCAGAGATGTGAATTTGTGCTTTTTAAAGGGTTCAGCATGGGTCGATAAATAAAAACTGAAATTTCAGCTGGTAGCTTAAATACACACTTAAATTGGGAGTGTCATATATCAACAAAGGTATTCGAGAGGAGAACTGAAACCCCAAGGGTTTTCACAAAATATGCCCCCAAACAGATTTGGGTCCAGATGTGTGTTTTAACATGGCGAACCCCGTCTGCGGTCGAATTTGACACATAAACAGGCCTGGATTTTAAAATATGCATACACCTGTGCCATGGGGGGTCTTAAAAGTTGTGTCTGGGCAAGGTGCATGTGTGCACAGCAAAAAACAGAAATTTAAAACAGCAAACAGGCCCAGAGATGTGAATTTTTGCTTTTTAAAGGGCTCAGCATGGGTCGATAAATAAAAAACTGAAATTTCAGCTGGTAGCTCAAATACACACTTAATTGGGAGTGTCATATATCAAAACAAGGTATTCGAGAGGAGAAACTGATAACACCCAAGGGTTTTCACAAAATATGCCCCCAAACAGATTTGGGTCCAGATGTGTGTTTTAACATGGCGAGCCCCGTCTGCGGTCCAATTTGACACATAAACAGGCCTGGATTTTAAAATATGCATACACCTGTGCCATGGGGGTTCTTAAAAGTTGTGTCTGGGCAAGGTGCATGTGTGCAAGCCAAAAAACAGAAATTTAAAACAGCAAACAGGCCCAGAGATGTGAATTTTTGCTTTTTAAAGGGCTCAGCATGGGTCGATAAATAAAAACTGAAATTTCAGCTGGTAGCTCAAATACACACTTAAATTGGTAGTGTCATATATCAAAAGAAAGGTATTCGAGAGGAGAAACTGAAACCGCCAAGGGTTTTCACAAAATATGCCCCCAAACAGATTTGGGTCCAGATGTGTGTTTTAACATGGCGAGCCCCGTCTGCGGTCCAATTTGACACATAAACAGGCCTGGATTTTAAAATATGCATACACCTGTGCCATGGGGGGTCTTAAAAGTTGTGTCTGGGCAAGGTGCATGTGTGCAAGCCAAAAAACAGAAATTTAAAACAGCAAACAGGCCCAGAGATGTGAATTTGTGCTTTTTAAAGGGTTCAGCATGGGTCGATAAATAAAAACTGAAATTTCAGCTGGTAGCTTAAATACACACTTAAATTGGGAGTGTCATATATCAACAGAGAGGTATTCGAGAGGAGATACTGAAACCGCCAAGGGTTTTCACAAAATATGCCCCCAAACAGATTTGGGTCCAGATGTGTGTTTTAACATGGCGAACCCCGTCTGCGGTTGAATTTGACACATAAACAGGCCTGGATTTTAAAATATGCATACACCTGTGCCATGGGGGGTCTTAAAAGTTGTGTCTGGGCAAGGTGCATGTGTGCAAGGCAAAAAACAGAAATTTAAAACAGCAAACAGGCCCAGAGATGTGAATTTGTGCTTTTTAAAGGGTTCAGCATGGGTCGATAAATAAAAACTGAAAATTCAGCTGGTAGCTTAAATACACACTTAAATTGGGAGTGTCATATATCAACAGAAAGGTATTCGAGAGGAGATACTGAAACCGCCAAGGGTTTTCACAAAATATGCCCCCAAACAGATTTGGGTCCAGATGTGTGTTTTAACATGGCGAACCCCGTCTGCGGTTGAATTTGACACATAAACAGGCCTGGATTTTAAAATATGCATACACCTGTGCCATGGGGGGTCTTAAAAGTTGTGTCTGGGCAAGGTGCATGTGTGCAAGGCAAAAAACAGAAATTTAAAACAGCAAACAGGCCCAGAGATGTGAATTTGTGCTTTTTAAAGGGTTCAGCATGGGTCGATAAATAAAAACTGAAATTTCAGCTGGTAGCTTAAATACACACTTAAATTGGGAGTGTCATATATCAACAGAGAGGTATTCGAGAGGAGATACTGAAACCGCCAAGGGTTTTCACAAAATATGCCCCCAAACAGATTTGGGTCCAGATGTGTGTTTTAACATGGCGAACCCCGTCTGCGGTTGAATTTGACACATAAACAGGCCTGGATTTTAAAATATGCATACACCTGTGCCATGGGGGGTCTTAAAAGTTGTGTCTGGGCAAGGTGCATGTGTGCAAGCCAAAAAACAGAAATTTAAAACAGCAAACAGGCCCAGAGATGTGAATTTGTGCTTTTTTAAGGGTTCAGCATGGGTCGATAAATAAAAACTGAAATTTCAGCTGGTAGCTTAAATACACACTTAAATTGGGAGTGTCATATATCAACAGAGAGGTATTCGAGAGGAGATACTGAAACCGCCAAGGGTTTTCACAAAATATGCCCCCAAACAGATTTGGGTCCAGATGTGTGTTTTAACATGGCGAACCCCGTCTGCGGTTGAATTTGACACATAAACAGGCCTGGATTTTAAAATATGCATACACCTGTGCCATGGGGGGTCTTAAAAGTTGTGTCTGGGCAAGGTGCATGTGTGCAAGGCAAAAAACAGAAATTTAAAACAGCAAACAGGCCCAGAGATGTGAATTTTTTGCTTTTTAAAGGGTTCAGCATGGGTCGATAAATAAAATCTGAAATTTCAGCTGGTATCTCAAATACACACTTAATTTGGGAGTGTCATATATCAAAACAAAGGTATTCGAGAGGAGAAACTGATAACACCCATGGTTTTCACAAAATATGCCCCCAAACAGATTTGGGTCCAGATGTGTGTTTTAACATGGCGAGCCCCGTCTGCGGTCCAATTTGACACATAAACAGGCCTGGATTTTAAAATATGCATACACCTGTGCCATGGGGGGTCTTAAAAGTTGTGTCTAGGCAAGGTGCATGTGTGTACTGGAAAAAACAGAAATTTAAAACAGCAAACAGGCCCAGAGATGTGAATTTTTGCTTTTTAAAGGGTTCAGCATGGGTCGATAAATAAAAACTGAAATTTCAGCTGGTAGCTCAAATACACACTTAAATTGGGAGTGTCATACATCAAAAGAAAGATCTTTGTCCCTAGAACCTGAAAACAATGACAAAATAGTAGTGAAATAGACCAGTAAAGTTTTAATCTTCAAGATAGCATTCAATGCTGTGTTGTCCAAATGTCGACACATATAAATGCTTTTCAAGTGTGGTAATGAAATGAATGAGTGATATTGGCACTGTAATACATTTTTGGAAACCTCTATGCAAGGGGTATACTAAATTAATCATGAAACAATCATATTCGAAACATATAAGAGTTTACTTGCATAAATGTTTTAAATGCATCCCTGCATTTGGCGAGACCGTAACGTTCATTTTGAATCGAATTCAAACATAGTTTTTCTGTCAATTAAATGTGTCAAAAGTGTCAACAAGTGTTCTTTGAATTATTTTATTTCTTAATTGAGTAATTTGAATGTAGAAAAAATTGTATTTAATTGTGATAGTTGGCGTTTTACGCTCGAAAGATTTCAAAACAAACCCAACTCTTGCAGTGGCCGTAACGACCGTTTCTAAAGTGGATTTAATTTAATAATTACGACACTTAAATAATAAAAAGCAGTCAACAAGTGTTCATTGCTTTATTTTATTTCTTAATTGAGTAATTTTAATGTAGAAAAAATTGTTTTTAATGGTGAAAGTTTGCTTTTCATGTTCGTAAGTTTTCAAACAAACCGCACTCTGTCCGAGGCCGTAATGCAAGTTTGTAATGTAAGTTTTCATTAATAATTCCGAAAATTAAATAAGAAAAAGCAGTCAACAAATGTTCTTTGAATTATTTTATTTCTTAATTGAGTAATTTGAATGTAGAAAAAATTGTATTTAATTGTGATAGTTTGCGTTTTACGCTCGAAAGTTTTCAAAACAAACCCAACTCTTGCAGTGGCCGTAACGACCGTTTCTAAAGTGGATTTAATTTAATAATTACGACACTTAAATAATAAAAAGCAGTCAACAAGTGTTCATTGCTTTATTTTATTCTTATTGAGTAATTTTAATGTAGAAAAATTGTTTTTAATGGTGAAAGTTTGCTTTTCATGTTCGTAAGTTTTCAAACAAACCGCACTCTGTCCGAGGCCGTATGCAAGTTTGTAATGTAAGTTTTCATTAATAATTCCGAAAATTAAATAAGAAAAAGCAGTCAACAAATGTTCTTTGAATTATTTTATTTCTTAATTGAGTAATTTGAATGTAGAAAAAATTGTATTAATTGTGATAGTTGCGTTTTACGCTCGAAAGTTTTCAAAACAAACCCAACTCTTGCAGTGGCCGTAACGACCGTTTCTAAAGTGGATTAATTTAATAATTACGACACTTAAATAATAAAAAGCAGTCAACAAGTGTTCATTGCTTTATTTTATTTCTTAATTGAGTAATTTTAATGTAGAAAAAATGTTTTTAATGGTGAAAGTTTGCTTTTCATGTTCGTAAGTTTTCAAACAAACCGCACTCTGTCCGAGGCCGTAATGCAAGTTTGTAATGTAAGTTTTCATTAATAATTCCGAAAATTAATAAGAAAAAGCAGTCAACAAATGTTCTTTGAATTATTTTTTCTTAATTGAGTAATTTGAATGTAGAAAAAATTGTATTTAATTGTGATAGTTTGCGTTTTACGCTCGAAAGTTTCAAAACAAACCCAACTCTTGCAGTGGCCGTAACGACCGTTTCTAAAGTGGATTTAATTTAATAATTACGACACTTAAATAATAAAAAGCAGTCAACAAGTGTTCATTGCTTTATTTTATTTCTTAATTGAGTAATTTTAATGTAGAAAAAATTGTTTTTAATGGTGAAAGTTTGCTTTTCATGTTCGTAAGTTTTCAAACAAACCGCACTCTGTCCGAGGCCGTAATGCAAGTTTGTAATGTAAGTTTTCATTAATAATTCCGAAAATTAAATAAGAAAAAGCAGTCAACAAATGTTCTTTGAATTATTTTATTTCTTAATTGAGTAATTTGAATGTAGAAAAAAATTGTATTTAATTGTGATAGTTTGCGTTTTACGCTCGAAAGTTTTCAAAACAAACCCAACTCTTGCAGTGGCCGTAACGACCGTTTCTAAAGTGGATTTAATTTAATAATTACGACACTTAAATAATAAAAAGCAGTCAACAAGTGTTCATTGCTTTATTTTATTTCTTAATTGAGTAATTTTAATGTAGAAAAAATTGTTTTTAATGGTGAAAGTTTGCTTTTCATGTTCGTAAGTTTTCAAACAAACCGCACTCTGTCCGAGGCCGTAATGCAAGTTTGTAATGTAAGTTTTCATTAATAATTCCGAAAATTAAATAAGAAAAAGCAGTCAACAAATGTTCTTTGAATTATTTTATTTCTTAATTGAGTAATTTGAATGTAGAAAAAATTGTATTTAATTGTGATAGTTTGCGTTTTACGCTCGAAAGTTTTCAAAACAAACCCAACTCTTGCAGTGGCCGTAACGACCGTTTCTAAAGTGGATTTAATTTAATAATTACGACACTTAAATAATAAAAAGCAGTCAACAAGTGTTCATTGCTTTATTTTATTTCTTAATTGAGTAATTTTAATGTAGAAAAAATTGTTTTTAATGGTGAAAGTTTGCTTTTCATGTTCGTAAGTTTCAAACAAACCGCACTCTGTCCGAGGCCGTAATGCAAGTTTGTAATGTAAGTTTTCATTAATAATTCCGAAAATTAAATAAGAAAAAGCAGTCAACAAATGTTCTTTGAATTATTTTATTTCTTAATTGAGTAATTTGAATGTAGAAAAAATTGTATTTAATTGTGATAGTTTGCGTTTTACGCTCGAAAGTTTTCAAAACAAACCCAATTCTTGCAGTGGCCGTAACGACCGTTTCTAAAGTGGATTTAATTTAATAATTACGACACTTAAATAATAAAAAGCAGTCAACAAATGTTCTTTGCATTATTTTATTTCTTAATGGAGTAATTTGAATGTAAAAAAAATTGTTTTTTAATGTGAAAGTTTGCTTTTTACGTTCATAAGTTGTCAAAACAAACCAACGAAAATTTCAAAAAATATGTCAGAGTCCGAACGAATTTCAGAGTCCCGACTTTTTTCTAAGTCCGAACGAGTTTCAAAGTACAAAGTACGGCAAACGGACCACCTCTCGTCACCCGTTCGGCTAAAACAGGTTGTAGGTCAGAGGTTTTTTTTTTTCCTCCCGTAGTGGGGGAAACGCGCCGACGAGAAAGCGGAGGGGGAACGTCGGAACTGGTTTTGGGTTGGTAGTAGTTGCTGTTCTGCGCCTTATATATGGGGCACAGTGTCTGTGCTCCTAGGGTTCAGCTGGTGGATCACAGTGTCTGCTAGTCTGGCCTGCTTCCCTCACGTCTCAGCTTCTCTGCGAGTGGTCCGGCCCCCGTGCCGTGCCGCTCCATCGCGGAAATTATTTCTGTGGGAATATGGTGCATATTGTGATCGTAGCATCGGGCTGCGGGTGGGTGTGAGTTGAATGCCGTGCGCGTGGCCAACTCTACTCGCTTGTCGTCCTTTTCTACCCTTGTTGTTTCCTCCCCCCGCTGCAATATGCAGCGCGGGACGTGGTGAGTCGAGAACCGTCTGCCGAGAGTGCGACGTTGTTTCGTATTTTATTTTATGGCAATATTTCTGGGGCAATATCAAATACAGGGGCCCTTTGATGGTGGGGGTCCCTCGATGGTGGAAAGGCTTTTTCCTGAAACGGAGAAACATGAGAGAGTTCGAGAGAATACCTGGTTGATCCTGCCAGTAATCATATGCTTGTCTCAAAGATTAAGCCATGCATGTCTAAGTACAGGCCGTATTATGGCGAAACCGCGAATGGCTCATTAAATCAGTTATGGTTCCTTGGATCGTACTTAGTTACTTGGATAACTGTGGCAATTCTAGAGCTAATACATGCAGCAGAGCTCCGACCTTCGGGAACGAGCGCTTTTATTAGACCAAAATCAATCGGGCCTTGTGTCCGTTGAACGTGGTGACTCTGTATAACTTTGGGCTGATCGCACGGGCTCGTCCCGGCGACGTATCCTTCAAGTGTCTGCCTTATCAACTGTCGATGGTAGGTTATGCGCCTACCATGGTCGTAACGGGTGACGGGGAATCAGGGTTCGATTCCGGAGAGGGAGCCTGAGAAACGGCTACCACATCCAAGGAAGGCAGCAGGCGCGCAAATTACCCACTCCCGGAACGGGGAGGTAGTGACGAAAAATAACGATACGGGACTCTTTTGAGACCCCGTAATTGGAATGAGTACACTCTAAATCCTTTAGCGATTATCAATTGGAGGGCAAGCCAAGTGCCAGCAGCCGCGGTAACACTTGCTCCAATAGCGTATATTAAAGTTGTTGCGGTTAAAAAGCTCGTAGTTGGATCTCAGTTCTAGTCGGGCGGTCCGCCTAACGGCGGTAACTGCCCGTTCTGAACAAGCCAGCCGGTTTCCCTTGATGATCTTCACCGGTTGTCTCGGTTGACCGGCAAGTTTACTTTGAATAAATTAGAGTGCTCAAAGCAGGCGTGACGCCTGAACAATGGTGCATGGAATAATGGAATAGGACCTCGGTTCTATTTTGTTGGTTTTCGGAACACGAGGTAATGATTAAGAGGAACAGACGGGGGCATTCGTATTGCGACGCTAGAGGTGAAATTCTTGGACCGTCGCAAGACGAACTACTGCGAAAGCATTTGCCAAGAATGTTTCCATTAATCAAGAACGAAAGTTAGAGGATCGAAGGCGATCAGATACCGCCCTAGTTCTAACCATAAACGATGCCAGCCAGCGATCCGGCTGTGTTCCTCAAATGACACGCCGGGCAGCTTCCGGGAAACCAAAGCTTTGGGTTTCGGGGGAAGTATGGTTGCAAAGCTGAAACTTAAAGGAATTGACGGAGGGTCATCACCAGTAATGGGGCTTGCGGTTCAATTTGACTCAACGCAGCGAACCCTACCAGGCCAGGACACGGCGAGGATTGACAGATTAAGAGCTCTTTCTTGATTTCGTGGGTAGTGGAGCATGGCCGCTCTTGGTTCGTGTAGTGATTTGTCTGGTTTATTCTGATAACGGACGAGGCTCTAGCCTACTAAATAGACGCTCGGATCATTCCTAGTCCGGCGTTTCTTCTTAGAGGGACTGGCGGCGTTTAGCCGCACGAGGCAGAGCAATAGCAGGTCTGTAATGCCCTTAGATGTCCTGGGCCACACGCGTGCCACATTGAAGGAATCATCGTGTGCTTTCCCTTTCCGACAGGAATGGGTAACCCGTTGAACCTCTTTCGTGCTGGGGATTGGCGATTGCAATTATCCGCCATGAACGAGGAATTTCTAGTAAGCGTGAGTCATCATCTCGCGTTGATTAGGTCCCTGGCCCTTGTCCACACTGCCCGTCGCTATTACCGATTGAATATTTTAGTGAGGACTTCGGATTGGCTGTCGATTTGGCTTTCGGGTCGAGCCGACGTGCCGAAAAGATGCCCGAACTTGATTATTTAGAGGAAATAAAAGTCGTAACAAAGTACCCGTCGGTGAACCAGCGGGTGGATCATTATCGAACCTTTCGTCGCGAGCGAGAGAAGTAGGTGAATCTCCTCGGTCTTCCGTCTGCCCGGATGGGCCGAGAAACCGGTGCCGGTAGTCGGGCATAGTAGGGTGCCCGGCGAAAGTGCCACTTTGAACGGATATAAGACGCCGAACCTATGGTGTACCTGATTCCCGGCCGCGAGACGGCAAGAGGGAGGTCCCTCGTCCCTCGAGGACGCGGGGGCTAGGTTTGAAGAGACGCGCCCGCTCTGGCGCGCCGCACTTTCGGTGTCGGCCCCTGACGTTGACGTCCGCGACTTCGGATGATGGGGTTTTTGAACGCGCTGCGATGCCTCGAGTGGGTGTTCTGCGTCGAGTTGCCGTGCACGTGGCTAACTCCGCAACCCGCTCGGCGTCCTATTCCCTGGAAGGGAGGTAGTAGTCGATGTCCTTCTCGCTGACAAGGGAGTGCCCGGCCTAAGCCGGATTGCACGCACCATGGAGTCTTGAAGGTTCGTCGGTGGCCGCTTCCCTACGGGGAGTAGTTGTTCCTGAACATTTTCTTTGAACGCAATACGATGAACGCCCTGGTGACGGGGCGGGAATCAAAACTCTGACAACTCTAAGCAGTGGATCACTCGGCTCACGGGTCGATGAAGAACGCAGCCAGCTGCGAGACTTGGTGTGAATTGCAGAACACATTGAGCATTAACTTTTTGAACGCGCATTGCGGCCTCGGGTTCTGCCCGGGGCCTCGCCTGTCTGAGGGTCGGATAAGACTTACCGAGGAAGGTTCTCCTTCCCATTGACCGCTCCGACTTCACAGTCGCCGGTTTAAAATCTCACGAGTGTTCTACGTCCTGTCGAAGAAGCGTTGCCGCGGTGCATGTCTGTCTGGGCGGAGGGAACGGCTATTTCTCTCCCCGTGGGATGGATCTGCGTGCAATGCAAAGAACGACGATTGACGAGACGCTCGCCAGTTTAACGGAGTATTTAAGGTGCCTCGAGAGGGTGTGCGTTTGAGTTGCCGTGTGCGTGGCAACTCCGCTGCTCGCTCGGTGCCGACAAGGTGCCTCGAAGAGGGTTTGCGTTGAGTTGCCGTGTGCGTGGCAACTCCGCTGCTCGCTCGGTGCCGACAAGGTGCCTCGAAGAGGGTTTGCGTCGAGTTGCCGTGTGCGTGGCAACTCCGCTGCTCGCTCGGTGCCGACAAGGTGCCTCGAAGAGGGTTTGCGTCGAGTTGCCGTGTGCGTGGCAACTCCGCTGCTCGCTCGGTGCCGACAAGGTGCCTCGAAGAGGGTTTGCGTCGAGTTGCCGTGTGCGTGGCAACTCCGCTGCTCGCTCGGTGCCGCTTGGATGTGATGCGGAGACTTTCGGTGTGGGTGTTCAAGAGTGACCGTGCGCGTGGTCACTCCGCCTCCCTTTTGTCGCCGCGTCCGACTCCGCGTGGAAGTGGGTCCGCGTTACTGAATTACTCCTGCCACGTGCAGTATACCCTATGTCGACCTCAGATCAGACGAGATAACCCGCTGAATTTAAGCATATAAATAAGCGGAGGAAAAGAAACCAACAGGGATTCCCTTAGTAACGGCGAGTGAACCGGGAGAAGCCCAGCGCCGAATCCCCCGCTCGCAAGGGCGTGGGGAAATGTGGCGTTTAGGAGTGAGCGTGCCGGAGACGGACTCTGCAGCAAGTCCCCTTGACCGGGGCTGTTGCCCAAAGTGGGTGCGAGGCCCATAGCTGCTAGGTTCTATCCGGATGCGATCTCCTTGGAGTCGGGTTGCTTGGAAGTGCAACCTTAATCGGGTGGTAAACTCCACCTAAGGCTAAATACTTCCGTGAGACCGATAGCAAACAAGTACCGTGAGGGAAAGTTGCAAAGAACTTTGAAGAGAGAGTTCAAGAGTACGTGAAACTGCTTAGAGGTAAACGGGTGGGCCCTCGAAATCCTGTGGTGGGATCATTCAGTCGGGGTGTCGCGTCGCAGGCTGGGCATGCATTATGGTACCCGTGAGGGGGCCGGCTCGGCTAGCGTTGCGTGGCAAACCGACGCATTTGTTTCCCATCCGAAGGACGCCGCAACCGGTTGGTGGACGGTCTTAAGAGCGAGAAACGGCAGGTGGCCGGAGGCGTGCATTTGTGTGTCGCCGGTTGTTAGCCATCTTGCAGGACGGCCCGTCCGCCGACCGTGGCAATAAAGAGGCCCGGCTGGGCTTCGTCGTCTCCTCCTTGCGTAACGAGCTATACTAGCATTCGCAGGAGTTCGTTGAGAGGTGCGTTCGCACGAAGCGAGTTCGTGGCAAGCATCGCTCCGTCTCCGTTGGTGATGCGAGGCTCGTGGGAGTGATTGACGGTTTGCGGCGAGTAGATCGGTCACCCACCCGACCCGTCTTGAAACACGGACCAAGGAGTCTAACATGTGCGCGAGTCAATGGGTCTTGAATAAGCCCGGCGGCGAAATGAAAGTACAGGCCGGCGGAGGTCGGCCGCATTCGGGATCCCCGTTCCCTCGCGGGCGGGGCGCACCGGAGACCCGCCGCGTTCCACTTGTGGAAGTGGCGGAGTTTGAGCGCACACGTTGGGACCCGAAAGATGGTGAACTATGCCCGGACAGGACGAGGCCAGAGGAAACTCTGGTGGAGGTCCGTAGCGGTTCTGACGTGCAAATCGATCGTCAGATCTGGGTCTAGCGGCGTAAGACTAATCGAACCATCTAGTAGCTGGTTCCCTCCGAAGTTTCCCTCAGGATAGCTGGCGCTCATTGAATTCAGTCTCATCTGGTAAAGCGAATGATTAGAGGCCTTGGGGCCGAAACGATCTCAACCTATTCTCAAACTTTAAATGGGTGAGAAGTCCGCCTTGCATGACTGAAGGCCGGACGAGACAGGATGAGAGTGCCCAGTGGGCCACTTTTGGTAAGCAGAACTGGCGCTGTGGGATGAACCAAACGCCCGGTTAAGGCGTCCGATGCGAGACGCTCATGAGACCCCATGAAAGGTGTTGGTTGCTCTAGACAGTCGGACGATGGCCATGGAAGTCGGAATTCGCTAAGGAGTGTGTAACAACTCACCGACCGAAGCAACTAGCCCTGAAAATGGATGACGCTCCAGCGTTGGGCCTATACCGGGCCGCTACGGCAGAGCTTCCCTCGTGGAGGTTTACGCCGCAGTGAGTAGGAGGGTCGCGGTGGCGTGCGTTGAAGGTGCCGGGCGTGAGCCCGCCTGGAGCCGCCACCGGTGCAGATCTTGGTGGTAGTAGCAAATACTCAAGTGAGAACCTTGAGGACTGAAGCTGGAGAAGGGTTCCATGTGAACAGCAGTTGAACATGGGTCAGTCGGTCCTAAGGGATCGGAGAAATCCGTTCCGAAGCGAGACGTCTGCCGAAACGCAAACACATGCTCGTGTTTGTCTCGCTGCCGACCGAAAGGGAATGGGGTTAATATTCCCCAACCCGGACACGGAGATAGGTCCTTCGGGACCAAGTGCGGTAACGCAACCGAACTCGGAGACGTCGACGGAGGACCCGGGGAAGAGTTATCTTTTCTTTGTAAGAGTTCGTGTCCCTGGAATCGGCTCGTCCGGAGATAGGGACGCTGTTCTCGTAAAAGCACCGCGTCTCTTGCGGTGTCCGGTGCGCCTCTGTTGGCCCTTGAAAATCCGAGGGAGATAGTGTAATTTTCGTGCCGGTCCGTACCCATATCCGCAGCAGGTCTCCAAGGTGAACAGCCTCTAGTCACTAGAACAATGTAGGTAAGGGAAGTCGGCAAGTTCGATCCGTAACTTCGGGATAAGGATTGGCTGTGAGGGCCGGGCTCGTCGGGTTGAGGTCCTGTAGCTCGCGGGAGCCGTACCGGGACTGGGCGGGACTGGCTGCTGTCAAAGGCAGTCCGGTTCTGCTCGGACCAGAGTCGGTTCTGCTTGTTGAAAGCCTCGGCTGGAACTGGTGGGCGGACTTCGGTCTGCACTATCGGGCGTCGACGGGCGACTAACGGTCGACTCACAACTGGCACGGACTATGGGAATCCGACTTTCTAATTAAAAAATAGCATTGCGATGGCCGGTGAGCGGTGCTGACGCAATGTGATTTCTGCCCAGTGCTCTGAATGTCAAAGTGAAGAAATTCATCCAAGCTCGGGTAAACGGCGGGAGTAACTATGACTCTCTTGTTGGTTTGTCTCATGAGGACTTTGAAATTTTTTTAATTTTTTTAAATTATACTAATTTAGTTTTTTTATTTTGATCCAGCGAGCAGTAACTTCGAACTTAGAAAAAATAACCCTTAACGAACTTAGAAAAGTTTTAGTACTTCTATTTTCTCTCTTGTCGAATTGGAATTTAGTATTGAATTCGGACTTTAAAATTTTTTTTTTTTTTTATAATTAGTTTTTTTTATTTTTATCCAGCCGGCAGTAACTTCGAACTAGAAAATAAAGCCTTAACGAATTAGAAAGTTTTGTATTCATATTTTCCGTCTTGCGAATTGGAATTTAGTATTGAATTCGGACTTTAAAATTTTTTTTAATTTTACTAATTCAGTTGTTTTTATTTTGATCCATGCGAGAAGTAACTTCGAACTTAGAAAATAATCCTCGTTCGGACTTAGAAAAGTTTTTGTACTTCATATTTTCTCGTCTTGTCGAATTGGAATTTAGTATTGAATTCGGACTTGTAAATATTTTCGAAATTTGCAATAAGTTAGGATCATTTTAATAAGTTTGCTATTTTATATTTTTCACTACTAAATGCAATTGCTTCCGCCCATTTCCCCGAGTTTGCAACCGTAATAATTAAATTAATAATTTTAAATTTATAATTTAATATATAATTTTGGCTAAGTCCCCAAAAAAGTTGGTACTTCGAAAATCTTTTTGAAAATCTTAGGTTAATAAGCAACTAAACCCATCCATAGTCAAGGGCAACAATTTG
>JAFNEN010005011.1:0-14679 GCA_019343175.1 Oedothorax gibbosus
GAATGATAAATCTAAACATTGCGTTTTAAAATTCAAACTTATTATTGAATTTTCCATTTTTAATTTTACCGATTCGTAACATTATCAAGACATTTCTGAACTCCAAACTTAATCGACCAACAAATCTAGTTTTCATAAAAATGTCGAAAAATACTATTTACCTGATTAAAATTTCATTTAATATTTGATTAACAATTAGCATTTTAATTACCGTATCAGCAGAAAATTGATTTTGTATATGTTTCTATTTCAAGTAGAAGTGTTTGTCAAAATGGCGTTGGTATAAATAATGTTCGAACAATAAGTGAAATTTAATACAATTATTGTAACAATAACATTGTTTTATGTAACAATTTAGCTAAATTGTTGCAATAATAAAATGTTTTTTAATCTTGAAATATAATTTTTTTTCACAACAATGCGTTTATTTTAACTACTATCAACATGGTTAAAGAGATACGGTACCCAAAACATTATTTCTAGAAATAATAACATAAACTTGTAAATTGTAGTGGTTTTATATATAGTTCACTCTAAATAATCATTTTCTAGCATAAAAAACAAATATTTACAAGTAGTTTTTCATTTATTTAAAAAAAAGTCAGAATTTTGAACTCATTTAAAACGCTACTCCTCTTTCAATTTTGAGAATAACTCCACCAAACTTTTATAGTTTGTTTTTAGTACTATTTGTTCAAGAAATGTGCATGGATTTTAAAATGTGAGCTACAGTTAAAAAGTAACATGCATTTATACTGAAAATCACAAACAAAAATACAAATTATTGGATTCAACATTATTTTTAAAAAACAACTATACATAGTAGACCTTATTCCATGCACAATATATATATAAGAACACATGCTAAAAATTTCAAAATTCTATTTTAAATAGCAAAAAAGCCTTAGGGATTTATTAAACACAAGAATTGAAAAACGGGAAACAGAGAAAAAAAAGGTTGAAAGCAGACGAAACACGTATTCAAACTTATAGGAATGACTCCAGAAAATATTTAATAACTTTTTTTTCTACAGAAGATATGATTATGAAACTTTCGATATTGTAAATATATTCGCTGAGGCCGAGTAGCCTAGTTGGTAAAGTTGGATTGGACTTTCTGATTTAGCTGTCCTAGTAAGACGCACTGCCAAAAAAAAATACTATTAAATTTACTTGTTTAAACTGGCAGCTAAGTTGCAAGAAAAACCGTAAAAATACAGAAACTTAACATAAAAAATAACGGTTAATTTTAGTGAAGTCTTTTTCTTTAACTATCTTTGTTATTAATTTTTAAAATGAAAAAATACTTTTGAATCAAAAGTCGCAATCTTTTGGTTCCAAGTGGGGGCTGGGGAGCCCAGTCGGTTAGGCATTCGCCTAGCATGCTGAAGGTCCCAGGTTGGGGCCGGGCATCGCCAAAATAACTGCCGGGCTATAAACGGCCCGTGCAGCCAAAAAATGTCCGACGAATACTACCCCGTGTGGCGGGAGTGCACGTTAAATATCCTTCAAAGTCCTAACGCTGCGTACGATGTCGCCCTTAACGGTTGCGTTGGGTGCCTACTCAGGTGTCGGCTCGTCACTTGACTGTGGTTCTAAAATACGACGCCCGTCGCCAATAGCCCTCGTGTAGCTCTAGTGCGACGATAATTCAAACTAACCTAACATTTGGTTCCAAGTGAAGTGTCATACAAAATTGGCCACCGAATCCCACGACTGATTGAATTCAAAGGAGTAATGGTGTCAGTACGTTCCCAAAGTGACGTCATTATGATTAAAGTTTTCGAGAAAACTGTTTTAAACTGTAAACAAGTTACGACTGCAAAGTATAGGTAAAACGCTTTTTGAACTCCGCGTGCCAAACAGTGTATTTTAAGGCTGTACCCAAATTTCTTATATCTATCTTAGCTTTGCAAACGTATATAAAAATAGTAAGGTATTATTAATTCAGCGATAATAAATCGTTAGTAAATTTAAATAAAATAAGTTGATGTTGTTGTTTTTTTATATTCCAAATAAAGTAAAACAAATAAAGTGAAAATTAGTATTGTTTTTCAAAATATGATATTAAAAAAATCGACCCAAATTTAAACGATAAAAGTTTTTTTTACTAGTGGTTATTTTTTTTTTAATTTTAAGTTAATTTAAATGGTTTGATAAATCAACTCTTAATTACTTTAGTAAGATTTGCATGAAATATTTAAATGTTAAAAGTTTAATCGTTAAGTGTACGGTAAAATTACAGAAGTATATTAAAAAATTACAAAGATAAAAATTTACAATTGAGTTAATTTACATTGTAATATTAAACACACACATATAGTATATTATATCAGTTAGAGTATGTAAATTCGTGAAAATATTTTGAAAATTAACTGAATAACAATCTTACCGTAACAAGGCACTTCTTTCCAAATCCAATTTAAGTTTGCAATCAATTTAAAAACAATTTTTATAAAATTTTATTTTCGCTGGATAAGTTATAAAGTTAAACTTAGTTCGTAAGAGTTAAATTTGGAATGGCGAAATCTGATATGTCTGGATTGCATTGTTGTACAATAATATATTTTTAAAGCCCGTTTTTGTTAAAATATATTTTTTAGAAGCATTGTTAACATGAAAAGAAAATCTACCAAATAAAGTTACAAGTAGGATTGTGACACGAATCGTCACTTAGAACCGCTCGCATTAACGATTTTCTCAACTCAAATGGAGATATCCTTATCAACCTTACATTTCTTTAGGATTTAGGTTAATTATTAACCAACGAATTAAAAACCAAGCATGAATTAAACCAACTCGAAAGATTTTCTCAAATACTCTTGTCAAAATGTCACATTTTATTTGACGAAGTATAAAAATTATTGGTCATTTGGGTTTGTCCCATAGATATCATAGTTAAAGTATTAGATTGGCAGATCACGTGACCTCCAATGCTAACGACGAAACGCGCATGGAGGCCAAGTAAGGGGGCAAAATGGCCAGTGTTGCTGCCACTTTAAGGAGAAAAATACTACGAAAAAATACCATTTAATTCTAAAATTACAAAAAAAAATATATATATCGGAAAAATACTAGCTGCATTTTGGAATCTTTTTAGTGACTTTAAATCCTTTTCTAGTATTTTTTTGCGGTAATTTTAGAATTAAATGGTATTTTTTCGTAGTATTTTTCTCCTTAAAGTGGCAGCAACACTGGCCATTTTGCCCTCTTATTTGGCCTCCATGCGCGTCCCGTCGTTACCATTGGAGGTCACGTGATCTGCCAATCTAATACATTAACTATGATATATATGGTCTGTCCATACTGGTTAAATATTAAAGACTATAATTGCTTGAAACAAAATTAAAATAATTGTAAAAAAAATGTCTGGGTGATCAGACAATTCATTAACTGTGGTTGTTGTAAGAAATAACTTGTAATGTACAAGAATTTACATATCATTTTAACATTCATGCAAGGTGCTTGTAAGTGTTCATGCATATTAAATTGCCAATGAAACATTTATTTTTCTTTTCTTGTAGCATGTCCCAGGTTCGGGTCCGGGCATCGCCAAAATAACTGCCGACCTATAAACGGCCCGTGCAGCCAAAAATGTCCCCGTATAGAGGGAGTGCACGTTAAATATCCTCCAAAGTCCCAACGCTGCGTACGATGTCGGCCTTAACGGTTGCGTTGGGTGTCTACTCAGGTGTCGGCTCGTCACTTGACTGTGGTTCTAAAATACGACGCCCGTCGCCAATAGCCCTCGCGTAGTGCGACGATAATTAGTAATATTAGTCTCGATAATTAGTCGATAATTAATCTAGTGCGACGATAATTCAAAGTAAAACTAAAACTTTTCTTGTAGCACATCTCTCAAATACAAAAATACAAATAGCATTTATGTGAACTTGTTTTAATATTCGGAGCATAACACGGCTTTTAAAAGCAAATAAAAAAAAATAAGATATGTTAAAATCACAGAGCCATAATGCCTTTAGAAATATTAAACCAATGGTGCATAACGCCTTCATTGCATTTCAGCAATAATTCGAATAACTAAACTAAACCAAAACTATTATCCTAAATCGCGTTATTTTCAGTTAATTCTAGTTTTATCTAATAGAGTAATAAGTTTTTTTTATAGTTAAATCTAGTTTGAACTAATCTATTTTGCTAAAACCAGTATTAGCTGGGGATGACTGATTTTAGCTAGTGGAAACTAGTTTTTAACCATTAGTTAAATGGTCTCAGTTAAAACTAGTTCCCACTAGTTAATTCTAGTTCTAGCTGATTTCGGGTTTTAACGGTAACATATTGTTAAACTCCGCGTACGTATTTTGACAATTAAAATAAAAATAGTTTGATAGTATTTTCCCATTTAATTATTTATTATTCCCGATTTTATTTGACTTAGCTTTGATCAAACTATTAAACTAAGTATCTCAAAATTAAATATTAAAATACCCGATAAATTATTAAGTCATTTCTTGAATTGTATGAAGAACTCGATAATATAGCATGTTTATTTTTCAAAAGTGACTACTTGCTTCAGTAAAAACCTTTTATGGGATGAATTTATATGCGAAAAATTAAATTTCTAGGTCTCTAATTCAAGAATAAACTATCTTTACGAGGCGTTGTAATAAATGATGTGAAATAAAATACACTATTAATTTTTTTAATTACGTTTAAAGGGTAATGGTTTAATAACAAAAGTCCTACGAAATGCGATGCGTTGTAAAATTTCAATTGATATGTTATTTTATAATTTTTTTAATTAAGTTTCTGTTAATATTTGTAAAATTAAGAAAGAAAAAGCTTACCTTTTCTCTAAACTTCCATACAAGCTGATTAAAATGTTCCTTTAAATAAAGGAATATATTCCCCTCATTTTTATTTTTACTTGGGAAATAGCTCAAAGTTCGCGCATCGTCGTTGGAAGCTAAATTTGTAATGGCGCAATCTGATATACTGTTTAGTTTGCATTATTGATATTACATTGTTCAAAAATGCGTTTATTTTAAAGCAATAATTTTTATTTTTTATTTTGTCCTAAATTTATAAAATAGTGTATTTACTTCGAAGCATTGTTTTAATTTCCATACGAAAGGATTTTTTTTATATAAAGTTACAGGTACCGTGTGTGACAATAACTCTCACATACAACCTACCTACACGTCATGTGCTTACACACATGTGAAAGACATAAACTTTAAGTTATGAGTAACGTTATTATTTTTTAAGACCTCGGGCGATAAAATTTTCGTCGAAACAATTATTGACCAGTTATGGATGTCACACATGTCACACCAAACTTGAATTTTTTTTAAATTTCTTAACTCAAAAAATAAATTTCACTATGTAATTTTGGTTTTCATATGCTTCAGGGCCGGATTTAAAGATTTGCCGCTTATAGGCTACGATTGATTTGCCGCCTCTGTCATAATATTCTCCCCCTTCGGGTAAAGGTAGCTGGTTAGCTGCAAAATAGGGTGGTATGTGCTGTTTAAAATAGATATTAGAATCATCTATGTACCTTTACACACTAAATCGAAAGCGAAATAGGCGAATCAACTTCGAAAACCCGGAGGAGGGGGTGCAATTGCCCTCGCAGGGACCATGTTTGCTACGAAATATTAGTACTATATATACGTTTACGGTTTACGCATTAATGTAAATTATTTGTTTTCTTTCTTAAAAATATTCGTATCTTTATATTATTTTTTTATGCCGAATGCCGCTTTAATTGGTCGTAAAATTTGCCGCCACCAAAAATTCGCCGCTCTAGGCTACAGCACAGCCTACTTAGCCTATTTAGAAATTCGGCCCTGATATGCTTGCTCAACTTGGCAAACATGCTAACAAAAGTATAGGAAATGTTTCTTGAAAAAAATGCAATAATTTTGGATTTTTAAAATCACACTCGTCACAAATAGTGCCGTGTGTGACACAATCGTCGATTTTCTTTCTAACGTTTATAAATAGTATGTGGAAGCGGTTCTAAGTAACAGTTACTGTTACACACCTATTGTCTTTTATTTTTAATCAATAAATGACTCTAGATATAAGATGATACGCTCAACACAAAAGCAAAAACTGTGTTTTGTTATCTTTACCCAGTCGTCACTTATCATCCTGTGATTGCGACTGCACAGCATAGGGGGGTGGAAAAATTAGAATCACGTCAAAATAAATGGCGGGGACGCCACTGATGGGATTACTTTCACTTACGGTGGTCTTTGCAACCCTGGTGGACTATGGGGGAGCTTACCAAACGTGTGAGTACTTTTTACTATAAGTACCCTATACCTATAGGGGCTGGGGAGCCCAGTCGGTTAGGCATTCGCCTAGCATGCGGAAGGTACCAGGTTCGGGTCCGGGCATAGCCAAAATAACTGCCGACCTATTAACGGCCCGTGCAGCCAAAAAAAGTCCGGCGAATAATACCCCGTGTCGCGGGAGTGCACGTTAAATATCCTTCAAATTCCTAACGCGGCGTACGATGTCGCCCTTAACGGTTGCGTTGGGTGC
This sequence comes from Oedothorax gibbosus, assembly GCA_019343175.1. Taxonomy (NCBI): domain Eukaryota; kingdom Metazoa; phylum Arthropoda; class Arachnida; order Araneae; family Linyphiidae; genus Oedothorax; species Oedothorax gibbosus. The sequence continues at coordinate 6,517 of JAFNEN010005011.1, forward strand.
CTACTCAGGTGTCGGCTCGTCACTTGACTGTGGTTCTAAAACACGACGCCCGTCGCCAATAGCCCTCGTGTAGCTCTGTTTGCCCTCTGTAGCGTGTTTGTCGTTTGCACCTAAATAACACTGGAGGTCCGCGTAAAGGCTGACCACCTTACCGGGACATATGCCTAGCACCCCAGAACCCTGGGTCACGAAAGCTGAAATGGCACGGCAGGCCTTGGCCCACTAATGGGCTGTTGCGCCGAGGAGTTTGGTTTTAGTTTAGTTTAGTTTGCACTTAGATACGTACAAATAAAACGCACTTACAAACCGTAAAAAACATACTCAACTTAAAGTTTATGAAAAAGGGAAAACGTGTTATCTTTAGAGAAGTTAGTAATATGCTCATTGACACAAAAATCTCAATTTCTTCAAAAGTGTCACTTAGCACGTTCTTCCACTAAGCTCTTCAATGGGCTTGTTTCAACACTTTGTCAAGGAAAACAAAACAACCAATGCAATCGCAGTATGAAGAGCGGGACATCATAAGAAATATTCCCATTACGACTCCCGTCGTGTAGCTCTAGTGCGATGATAATTCAACCTAACCCGAACTCGTTCTCTTTTCCCACCATCAGACTACATGGAGCGCGTGTGCGGGAACGGGTCCGTCGTTCTCCCCTTGTCCGGATCTATGGGTCCGGAGTCCGCTGTCCTGGTGCACGCCACCCAGAGTCCCTCGTACTCCCTGGCGCTGTCGTGCCATGTGACGGTGTCGGCCCCCAAAGGACACCGCGTCACGCTCAGCGTCCGGCTCGTCGACTTCAGGGCGAGGTGGGACGGAGCGTGCGAGGACTACGTCACGGTAAGCAAACAATTGATCTATTATTATTAATAATAATGTTATTATTAATATTATTATTACTATTATTATTAATATTTGAGAACCAATATCCATGCCCGGGTTCAAATCCCGGGGAAGGCTAGATATTTGTGTTGTCTTGAGTACATGCGGAGAGCGTGCTCGTTAAATAGGTGGGTTTAAAAGTCCTGTGGGTGCACTCTTAAACCAAAAGAGTGAAATCCACTCCTATAGGGGAAGTGCATTTTCGGCACCGGAAAGGAGTGGGAATTAACTCAGACTGAGTTAAAACCGCTCGTTTTAAGAGTGTAGGACGTAGATTGTTTTCTTTTATTTCTTTTACCCACTCCGCAAAAAGAGTGAAATCCACTCCTATAGGGAAGTGCATTTTCGGCACGGAAAGGAGTGGAAATTAACTCAGACTGGGTTAAAACCGCTCGTTTGTTTTAAGAGTGTGGTCATAGCGCAGTACCATGGGTGTAGGTTGTCTGGAGAAAAATGCCCCTTCCCTCCAGCGAGGTGCCTAAATTGAAGAGGTGGCGCCCTCTCGGAGTCAGACATCCACCCTTAAGGGGTACTCAAGCTACTGCAGCCGCTTGCCTTCCAGGCTATGGCACACACTCTTTTAAACAAACGAGCGGTTTTAACTCAGTCTGAGTTAATTTCCACTCCTTTCCGTGCCGAAAATGCACTTCCCCTATAGGAGTGTATTTCACTCTTTTGGCGGAGTGGGTAAAAGAAATAAAAGAAAACAATCTACGTCCTACACTCTTAAAACGAGCGGTTTTAACTCAGTCTGAGTTAATTTCCACTCCTTTCCGGTGCCGAAAATGCACTTCCCCTATAGGAGTGGATTTCACTCTTTTGGCGGAGTGGGTAAAAGAAATAAAAGAAAACAATCTACGTCCTACACTCTTAAAACGAGCGGTTTTTAACTCAGTCTGAGTTAATTTCCACTCCTTTCCGGGGCCGAAAATGCACTTCCCCTATAGGAGTGGATTTCACTCTTTTGTTTTAAGAGTGCACGACAACAACAATAATATTTGACCAAACAGGATTCCCCTCACGCTATCAAGCTCAGAAATAAGGAATCATTTATGCATAAGGCGGTAAGCGACTATACTGAATCACCAAACTTATGACATTTTCTTATAAAAACAATTGTTGAGATCGCTATTGTGTCGACAGAATACACTCATTTTGAGTCGGCATCAATGAATTGAATTGTGCACCATGAAACTGGTCGCATATCATAAGAAGCATATGACCTCTCCGTGAAGTCACGTTAGTTGTCCTGTTGGGAGTGTTGGCTTTTTTGAAGAAGAAACCTTCTCACACAGGGCTGGCTATACTTTACAGGTTCCGAACAGGTTTCGAGAGCATGTTTTCTCTCTTTTTCGGAACTCCCGAAACCGACACTCCATAAACAGGACGGATACCAAACAGGTTTCGAGAGCATGTTTTCTCTCTTTTTCGGAACTCCCGAAACCGACACTCCATAAACAGGACGGATACCAAACAGGTTTCGAGAGCATGTTTTCTCTCTTTTTCGGAACTCCCGAAACCGACACTCCATAAACAGGACGGATACCAAACAGGTTTCGAGAGCATGTTTTCTCTCTTTTTCGGAACACCCGAAACCGACACTGACGGATACCGTGACATCACGGATAACTTCTCTGGCCTTGTTAGTTGAGTAGGTCCTTGCGCCGGGTGTCTTTTCTTATTGCTAAAATTGTATAAAGCTTTACGTTACTTAGACTGATGGGAACCTATGGACAAAGAGCCTTTTTTATTGTAAAGGGGGTTTCTTGTCTCCTAAGATTACAGTGTGATTCTGTTTCCATCATGTAGATCCGCCGCATCAACTACTGCCACAAGCTGTACCGCGAAGACGAAGATCAGCATTACGATTCCGACGACGACTCCATCGAGTTCTTCTACAGGACGTCGGGGAACAACGTCACGCTGTCCGGGTTCCAGGGGCTGCAGTTCACCCTCACCGCATTTGCGACAGGTACGGACATCCATCCTTATAACGCGGATCATCAGTCCATAGACTTATCTGAAATCTATAGAGCGTATAACGATCGAAGCACCCTCTCTCTCCTTTTTTTCTGTTTCTCTCTCTCTCTATCTCTTCTCCTTTCTCTCTTTTCTCTATCTTTCTCTCTCTATACAGTCCCTGGACAAATTATTAGACGCACTGCAAGATTTCGGGTGTTTCTATTCTTCGTATAGCTAAACATATACGCAATGATTCAGTTGGATTTTTTCACCATGTGGTCGGCTGACTGAAAGGAAAGAAGTGATGCCCCTTTCAACTTATAAAACTTTTCCAATGCTGAGAAAGGGCATTGGGTCATGTATCCCTATGGGTCACAGTGCGTCTAATAATTTGTCCAGGGACTGTATATCTCTCTTTTTCTCTCTTTCTCTTTCTCTCTCTTTTCTCTTTCTCTCTCTATCTTCTCTCTCTCTTTCTCTCTCCTTTTTCCCTCTCTTTCTCTCTCGAATACTTCCACAAAAACGGTTAACTGGATCCTAGATTGATAGTACACAAGAGTCACGATGTAAGACGGTACTGTGGCGGCTACCACACGCACGCAACCTCAATATGCCATCAACAACTAGGTGGCGCTGATTTACCATCTCGTTCCTACCACTAATCTTAATTACAAAGTTAATAGTAGTATATACGCCGAGGTAACTCATCTCCACCTTGAGGATCCTTTTGGTAGACTGTGGTTTACTGAGGCCGCTACAGTACCATATACCTAAAACGTAATGTTTAGAGTTCTCGAGTCCGACAGTACCTCTTGCTCTGAAATCTCCAGAATAGAAATTTGCCATGCAAAAAGTTTCGTTACTGGCTCCAACAAGGTTGGAGGAAAAAGGAAAGGATTTGGAAAAGTTAATGTATACTCTTCATTTTGGCCTAAGGGATGCCTGGTTTCGCAGTTCTATCAAATCTACTCAAATACTAGTCCCCGAAAACATCCTTAGAAGTACTGACGGGCAAGTATCAAACTCTACCTCGATAACATGACTCTCTCTAACCTTTCTCCTTCACAAAATCATATTATGTATCATAGTATATGTTTCAGCCGCAGGGCCGGATTTAAAGATTTGCCGCCTGTAGGTTGCGATTGATTTACCGCCCCTGTCACAATATTTCCCCCCTTCGGTGAAAGGTAGCTGGTTAGCTGCAAAATAGGGTGGTATGTGCTGTTTAAAATAGATACACATATTATAATCATCTAAGTATACACTAAATCCAAAGCGAAATAGGCGAATTTTTATAAAACTGTTCTATTATTTTTCTTTCAACTTCTAAATCCGGGAGGGGTACAATTGCCCTCGCAGCGACCATGTTTGCTACGAAATATTCGTACTATATATACGTTTACGGTTTCGCATTAATGTAAATTATTTGTTTTCTTTCTTAAAAAATATTCGTATCTTTACAATAATTTTTTATGCGGAATGCCGCTTTAATGGGTCGTAAAATTTGCCGCCCAAAAAAATACGCCGCTCTAGGCTACAGCCTACTTAGCCTATTTAGAAATCCGGCCCTAATCAGCTGACAACCAGCTAGTAAACTATTTATTATCTTCGTACACTGTTCACCTTTTTTTCTGTTTCAATGTATTTTATCAAAGTAAAATAAAGTACAGTGAAGTATAAGTGTTTCTCTTCTCCCATTGCATCCATTGCTTCTCCGTTTGGCAGGTGCGCCGTCGTCGAACGAGAGCTTCTCGTGCGCCAACGGTCACGTGGTGTGGTCGGGGCTCAAGTGCGACGGACACAACAACTGCGGGGACAGCAGTGACGAGGACCGGTACGGGGACGCGCAGTGCGGTGGGTACACGCTATTCTTTATTTATGACACTTTTGGTTTTACGATGCTCCATTACTCCAAGATACATTTACACTCAAATGGCAAGTTACTTAAATTATTTGCTGTTGCTAAGTTTTGGCGGAACAATTAGTATTTTAAACCTTTCACTTTCCTAAAAAATGACTGTACAAAATTGCAGTTCCACGTTTGAAAACGAATAAAGCAAAATATAAATAATATTTTTTAAAAAAATAAAGGCTTGAATAATGAATTGACTTTTAACTACTACAGCGAATGGACTATAACATATTAAACTACTAATTTTTGGAACATTTTGAAAACACACAAAGTGAAACAAAACGTATGATCGTCTCATATAATTAGTGTCTTCTCGTAGTTAGGGTATTTAAAAATATATTGCCTTGACCATGTTTAAGATGCTATAGAATTTTCTCAGATTCTATTTTACATTTGGAGGGAAAACATACTGAATTCGTCTTATTTTTCTCTCGCCAGGGGGCGGTGGAGGTGACCGCGGCCCGGACATCCTGATCGTGCTCGGGCTGCTCATCGTGTTCCTCCTGCTCGTGATGTGCGCCGCCACCCTCTTCTGCACCAAGAACGAGCGCGTGCGCAGGTTCTCGACGCGCGTGCGCACAGGCACCCTCTCCTTCCTGCGGGGCGCGCACAGGAATTCCGCCACGGTGTGAGCTGGCCCAATCAAGAACGCTGCCTCTATATATGACTCCTGCCTTCCCTCATACCAAAGTTCTAGAAGAGCGGTCTATATCAAGACTGGTTAAAAAGACTGGACATGCTACAGCGATAATAAAATCGTGCGTTCTCTTACACGGACATATACCGGCCGCCCAGTAACAGAACTGGAAGCTTCGAGCAGATTAGTTGTTACTTGTTAGCTTCCACACTACCTTTAAAATGTAAAAAGTGGAAGTTTTTTATAAAATATATGTCAGTCTGTCCGTCACCCACTTCCATAAACAGAACTACAAATGCTACAAACCATTGTGATACGTCAAAGCAATTCAGCGCATCAAAATTAGAAGACATTGAAAATCTCAGAAAAAAAATTCTAATTTGAAGTACTTCAATTACTAAAAAAATTCTAAAAGCCATAAGAAGTCCATTTTTATTGGAATTAAATCACCATTGTCATTCACATCAACCGCACGAGAATCTTTATATTTATATTAAATAGAGATTTAAAGGAAATTATTTTTGTGATATAAATCTCTTTAGAATGACGTCATTAATATATGTCACAAGGAGATTCTTTGATTGCTCGTATTATATGTTTAAAAAGGGACACAAGGCGTTTAATTTTTTGCAGACGTAGATTTTCATTTTCACAACTTATTTAGATAAAATGTAAAAGTCGTTAAACCATCAGACTGCATGTTAGAAAATAAGTTTTTTGCTGGTCATACGGGGTGATTTAAAAAGATTGATACCCGTCACGGGTAAATTTATGTGACCATCACCCTTTTAGGTGTGCCAAATGAACAGTCCATTCTATATAATGTCTTTGGTCATATACTCATATCTCAGGGTAAAGCGAACAACCTAATACTTTTAGGTTGTGAGTTCGATTCCTGCTGACCAAAGACCATTGTGGTGCACGTTAAAGTCACGGTCAGTCCTCTAAGTTCCCATGCCAAATCTCTGGGTGTGACAAGCCAATTCTGGGATCCTCTGCTTGGCCTCTGTCTCTAAAATTAGAAGGATCCACTTACGGTCGGTAGTGCTGCCCTCTATTGCGCTCTCGAATTGCCCTACTCCCTTTGATTAAGGAATCTACATTCGTAGAAAGTACAAATAATTATTAGAACTAGTTCTCCAAATTGAATCTGATTTAATAGAGGTCGAGACTTGGTTTAATGCAAATGATTTAACTTTAAATCTTAACAAAACAAAATATATTCATTTCAGCTTACGGCAGTCCCACTTGAACTGTAATTTTAAATAGCACGCTGCTTTTTGCAGCAAGATTGAAAGTGATTGTCAGTGTCCCAATATTCAATCTGTTGATAATATAAAATATTTAGGTTTATACATAGATTCTATAACCTTAAATGGAAAACTCACATCAATGAGTTGGGGAAAAAATTACGTTTTGCCTTATTTAAATTTTACCACCTTAAAAACAAAATTAATTAATCTTTTTTAAGAACTTTATATTATGCTTGGTTTTATTCATTATTAAATTACGGTTCTATCATTTGGGGAGATGAATATAGATCAAATTTGCAACCTTTAATTTCTATACAAAACAAATGTTTAAAACTCATAAATATAGAACACTATCCTCTTAATTTTAGAATTCTTAAGATATTACCAATTCGATATAACGCCTTCTTTCGTATTATACTTTATCTCCATCGCAATAAATCTATTTGCAGTTTTAAAGTTAATCTCCATACAAGATCAAAGATGTTTTTAAAAATCCCTAATTTTCCCAAAAAGATATTTTTTTGAAACATTTCTTCTACCTCGCTCCCAAATTTTACAATAGTCTTCCCATCGATTTTTAAAAAATTTAAAAATTATTCTACCTTTAAACGACTTAGATCTTTTTTCTCATTTTATTGAAGCTCATAATAAATTTTTTTTCCCTTTTAGTATGCGCTTTTGGGGCCCAAAATTTTCTTACATTTTTTTTAAGCTTTGTTTTTGCTTTTTATTATTTTTTCCCTCATTTCTCTATGTTATTTTTTGTGTGGTCTGTTCAAAAAAAATTAAAATTTTTTCTATTTCGCCTATACGGGATTCCTTTTTCCCCTTGGGGTTCGTTTGATTTAATTGTTGTTTTTGTTTTTTTTGTAAATAAGTTTATTATTTTAGTTTTTATTATAAATTTTTAATTTTTGTGGAAAACGTTTTTCTGCAGTAATACTGCCGATCATATTTGGGTTTTTTTTTGGCTAGTTGGGGTCAAATGTTTTTAGTTCTACTGAAAGGTATAAAAATGAAAATTAAATTTTAGTGTCACTCAGTTTTTTGGTCTATGGATTACGATTTTTATCGTCTTTTGTATTCAAAAAATTTATACAAAACCATTTTTTTTCTGGGGAATAGCCTGGCCAAATATTACCATTTCATTTCAGTTAAGTTAAGGGAAACCGTTGAGCCCCTAACGATTATACGGTTTGGCACAAACTGAAAGAAGCTTTAAAAACCGGGTTTGGCTGCACTCTTCTATACTAGTACGAAAAACTAGTTTATTATTTTTGTAGTAAAGGGTTTTCTAATTGAAAATGACGCTCGTTCCCCCAAAAATCTTCGCGACTCTAATGCGAAAAGGGTTTTTTTCATCCCTCGCCAAATATCGCACGTACTTTCAGCAGCCCTATTTCTTACTTGTTTCAACATAAGAACGTGTTAGTTTTTTATACTTTTTTTTTTTGATTACCAAACATAATAAATATTATTAAAATAAAAAGGTAAATTTTTAAAAGGAAAATTTTAA
>JAFNEN010005030.1:0-15812 GCA_019343175.1 Oedothorax gibbosus
GTTAGTTTTTTAGTTTTTTTTTTACGTCGCACTAGGGCACACGAGGGCTATTGGGGGACGGGGGGCCCGTTTTTTGAAACGTCAAGTGACGAGCCGACCCCTGAGTGGGCCCCAACGCAACCTTTTAAGGGCGACATGTACCACTTTGGGTTTTTGGGGGGATATTTAACGTGCTTTCCCCTCCAAAAGGGGGAAATTTTTTGGGAAATTTTTTTTGGGGTTTCCGGGCCTTTTATGGGTCGGGGGGTTTTTTTTGGGGGAGGGCCCGGCCCCCAACCTGGGACCTTTCCTCTAGGGAATCCCAAACCCCGACGGGGCCCCCAGCCCTATAGGTTATTTAAAAGTGATGTTTTTATGGCGTTTTTTTTTTACACATACTAAGAAAAAAAAAACCCCTTTTTTTTTTAAGACTAGCCAACCCAGAGTTGTTTTAAATGTTTAACTTTTCGACTAAAAATAAAAATAAAATTTTCAAAAATTTTTATTTACTTTTTTTTTTTTTTTGAAAAAACTAAAAAAAAGGGGGGGCCGGGGATAGCCGGGGTTTTTAAGGGCCCTTTCGTTCTCAAAAGGGGGAAAAGGTTCCACGATCAGCCCCGTACCCTAAAACCCCAAAAACCAGTATATGGGGATCGTGCTCTTTTTAAAGTCCTGTGGGGGGGTCTTTGGCCACAGTTTCCCAGGGGGTACGGCCCCTTTTGGAGACATTTCCCCCCCTTTCCAGGGACTTTAAAAAATTTTGGGGAGGGGGGATAGGGGGCCGATCTGTCACTTATGTGTGTTTGTGGGGTTTTTTCTTACTTACGAAATTTAAAAGCGGGTCTTGACCAAGCCCCAAACCTAAAATAATTTTCTACTAACCAACTAAAAAAAAAAACGGAGACTTTTTTAAAAATTTTTAGTTGAAAAAATGTTGATAGCTGAAAAACAAATTGAACTGTACTGCGAAAAAAAATTGGTCACTCTATAAATCAGAAAATTTTGAAATGATGATTTTGAATATCCCCTAACCCCCAAAAAATTTTAACCCAAATTAAAGGGGCCTGAGGGGAAAAAGGGTGCTAATGCATTTTTAAAAAAAATTGGTTTTTTTGTGTCAATAAATCATTTATTCCCTGTTTTAAAAAATAACAACTTTAAATTTTTTTAAAAAAAACATTCGTTTCGTTATTTTTGCTAAAGTTGGTAGGTGCACGCTTTTTTCCCGTCATTTTTTTCGGGGGGAAAAACGGGGTTTAAGGGCCCCCTTTGGGGCATGTTTTTCCACCGAAAGCCCGTTTCCAAAAACGACTTTTAGTGGAAAAGTGCTAATGCCCAGGTTTGGGGGGGAAATTTTTTTCAGACCTTTCGTTTGCATTAATAGAAAACAAAGGGTTTTTTTGTGGTTTTAATAAAAAGAATTCAAAAAAATGTAAAAATTTTTTCCCTAATTAATTTTAATTTTTTAAAAATATAACAATAAAATAAAATTTATAATGCAAAAACGGGGTTTTGAGTGATTTAAAAAATAGGAAAAAATGCATTTTTTTTTAAAATTTTAAACGGAGTTAAATTTTTAACATTTTAAAAAATATTTTATTTTAAATGTCTTTTGATTTTTTTTTAATAAACCAAAACATAGTTTTTTGCAGCGAACAGATGGTAAAATTAAAAAAAAAATTTCCCCACCTGCTCTAAAAAGGAGTTGTTTTTCCCCCGTTAAAACAACATTCCCCCCGAACTTTCAAAGCACTGGTTTTTTTAAAAAAAAAATTATGGGTAAAAAAAACGTTTTAAACCCATTTTACTTTTTGATCTCTAAAGTTTCGAACGCATTTTGTGCAATGTCCTAAACTCCAAAAAAAATTTTTAAAAAAAGGAATTAAAAAAGCAAGCGGAAAGCTTAAATTTTTTTTAAAAATTAAAATTTCAGCTTATACGGTAAGTAAAATTTTTAAACAAAAGTTTGCTTTGTTATGAAAACTAAAATTTTTTTTAATAATTAGTTAAAATAAATAACAAATATAAAAAGGGTTTTAAAAATTTTTTAAAATTTATTAAAAAATCGAGACTTTAAAAAAACATGGGATCACGATTGGGAAAAAAAATTTTTTAAACGATCTGTTTACTTTTTTAGAAAGCGTAAATTTTTTAAAAAATAGGGTTTTTTTTTTTTTTTAAAAAATTTAAATTAAAAAATTAATTTAAAAGGGAAAAAAAAAAATAAATTTAAAATTAGGTCTTTATCTTGCCCTACACTTATTTTTTTTTTTTTTTTTTAAAATCAAAAAATGTTTTTAAAAAATTAAATTTTTTTCTAAAAAAATATTTTTTAAAAATTTTTTTGCGAAAACTTAAAATCTTGGGGGTTTTCTTTTTTTAAATCTTTTTAAAATTTTAAAATTTTTTTTTTTCTATGCATTTTTGTTTTTTTGTACTATCTTTTTGTATACTTTTTATTAAATTGGTTTGTCTTATTATTCTTCAAAGTATTTTGTTAAAATTTCAGTGTAATGGTAAAATTTTTTTAAAAAAAAAATTTTAATTTTTAAAAAAAAACTCTCTCATTAAGCAAGAAAATTTAAAATAACTTTTAAACTTACTTTTTTTTAAAAAAAAATAATCAAAAAAAATCCCCTTTTATAGGGAAAACGGAAGAAAAAAAAGCATAAGATAGGGGCTGATTCTTTTTAAAAAAAAAAGGGGTGTGTAAAAACTTGTATCAATACGTATTTTAAAAAATTATAATTTCCTTAAAATTTTTCAATAAATGTCCAAAAACCAAAAAAATTTTTATGGGAGCACTCCTTGGGATATGCACAAAATTGTAGAAAAAATTTATTTTGGGTCCGACAAATACAGGGGGAAAAGTTATCAAATTTTAAGGGTTTTTCTATTTCCGTTTTTTCAGAAACCTTTAAAACCCCCAAAAAAAAAAATTTTCAGCCTCTACTTGCGCATGCGCAATTTTTCCCCAAAAAATTTTTTTTTACGTCCCAAAAGGGGAAATAGGGGAACCCCCCTTAAATTTAAATCCCGCTCTTTTTTTTCGAAATGTAAAGTTTTCAGCAGACAGACGAAACAAAAAAAAAACCCCAATTTTTTTAGAATGACACCCCCAAAACGGTAAAAAGCAAAAAATTTTTAAATTTGGAATTTTTGCCCCCCTCCTATTTTTTTTCCCCTTTTATTTTTTTTTGGGTGTTTTAAAGTAATAATTTAAAAAAATTTGGGGTACAAAAAAAGTTGGGGGGGGGGGGTTTTTTTGGGGACGACAAAAACAAAATAGCAAACGTACAGGGGCGGGCCAAAAAAAAACCCCCCCCCCCCAAAAACCAAAAAAAAAATTTTAAAAAACGGGCCCCTTTTTGGTGGGGAAATTTTTAAAAGGGGTATGGACGGACAGAAAAAATGATGGACGGACGGCAAATTTTTAAAAAAAATAAAAGAGATTGTGAAGTCCTATCTTCCAAACAGAAAAGAATTTTGAAAAGGGGAAATTATACAAAAATTTTATAAAGGGGGTTTGGAAAAAAATTACCTAAAAAAGCCCCACTTAGCACGTTCTTCCACTAAACGACTGCCAAAATCTAAAGCATTGGGAGGAAAAACCGTCCAAGGGCATATTTTTCCAGCGCTTTTTTTAAAATTTTTTGTGTTTTTTTCGTAAAAACGGGTTTAAGCCAAAAGCCCCCAATTTTTTTTAAGGGAACTAAACTAAAAATCAGAAAAAAAACCCTATGATTTTTTGAATGACAGAAAAGTTGAAAACAAAAAACTTTAAGTCATTTTCTCTTTTTCCCCCTTTTTGTATTTTCACGTTCTTCCCAAAATTTTTTAAATTTTTTAACGAAAATCAACCGATCTACTACCGAAAAATAAGTTTTCCTTTAGTGTTTTAATTTAAAAAAAGTTTTTTTTTTTATAACAAGTTTTTATAACTAGCCATGTATTTGATTGAAAAACCACAAAAGTGAAAAAAAAAAAAAAATTTAAAAGAAAAATTCCCCAAGTAAAAACTATAAAAGCTTATGCATTTAAAAACTTGCCTTAGATTTAGACTTGTCTCAAACAAAAAATAAAAAAGGGAAAAATGCCAAAATTTTAGTACGTCCCAGAGCTTTGGGGCCCCAAAAAACCCCTGGGGGTTTTTGAAAAAAATCGTCAAAATGTGGTTTTGTCCCGGAAAATTAAAAAAAATCGCCTTAAGCGACCTGTTTAAGCCTGGGCCTTTTTTTCCCCCTTTTTTTTTTGGGGGGGAAAGGGGAGGGGAGCCCTTTAATATTAATGAAAAATCGGGGTTTTTCCCCGGTTTGGGGGTTTTGGGTTTTTTTTGGGAATTTTTTTTGAACTTCTTTTTTTTTTTTTCCAAAGGGTTTTTTAAAACTAAAGTCGTTTTTTTTTAAAAAAAGGGCCCCAAAAAAAATTTTTCGTAGTTTTTTTTTAAAATTCAATTCACAAACTAATATCAAAAAAAAAGGGGCCCCCGGTATAAAAAAATTAAAAAAAAAAGGTTTCAGGGGGCCCAATATGGTTTTTGGTTTTTTAAAATATTCAAATTTTTGTGCTTTTGGGGTTTTTTTTTAAAATTTTTGATCTAATTTTTTAAAAAAACGACACACACAAACACAAAAAAAAAAGGAAAAAATTTTTTGGGGGTTTTTATCCCCCAAACCTTTCCCAATTTTTTTTATGTTTCCCCAAGGGGGGGGAAAAATTTTCCGGGGCCTGTACCCCTGGGAAAAAACCAAAAGAAAACCAAACCCCCCCCACTTTTTGGGCCCAACAGATTTTTTAAAAAAACACTTTCTCCGCATATACTCGGGGGGTTTTCAGAGGTGTCAGACCCCGATGCGGGGACCTTTTCCCCCCCCAGACCGAATCTTTAAAACCCCCATTTTCCCCCGGGCCCGGCCCCTTTTGGGGTATAAAAGTTTGACGAAAAAATTAGGGGCGGGGCCCCCAAAAAAAAAGTGGTTTTTTTTTTTTTCCGTTTTTGGGCAAATTTTATAATTAGACTTACTTGACTTGTCGAATTTTTTTGGGGATGAATAAATTTTTTAAAAATTGTCGCATTGGGGGTACACGAGGGGGATTTGCGACGGGGGGGAAATTAGAACCCAAAATGACGATTTTCCCCCCAAGGGGGGCACCCAACGCAACTTTTAGGAGCAACACCGGGGGCAGTGTCCAAAAATTTGGGAAATTTTTTTGGAAATATTTTTTTTTGGGGCGAGGGGCTTTGGAGCATATTTTTAAAAGTGCTCTTTTTTTTACAAAAAAGTATTATTCATCCCCGGGGGTTTTTTTTTGCACACAAAACCTTTTTTTTGGTCAAGTTTATTTTGGGGGGGGATAAAAAAATTTTGGGGGGGAAATTTTTTTTTGTACTGTGGAAAAAAAAATTTCTTATTGTGGGTATTTTTAAAATTGTAAACATTATTTTTTTAAAAAAAAATTTAAATCATTACAGAATAAAAAAACGCTAAAAACCAAAAAAAAATAAGGGGGAAATAAAGCCAACCTAACCCCTTTTTTAAAAGTTTTCTCATTAAAAAAAAAAAATTTTTTTTTGTTTTTTTTTTTGTTCCAAACACAGGAAAACCAACCCCGGGGGGCCCGGGGTAGCCGGGGTGGGTTTTTAAGGGGCCCCGTTTTTCGGGGAAACCCCGGAAAAGGGGGCCGGGGGTCGGGTTTTCCCCCCAAACCAAAAAAAGACCCACCGATATATGCCCGGGGGACGTGCTTTTTTTTAAATTTTTTGGGGGCCAAAAAAACCCCCCGGGGGGGTTTTTTGGGGGGAGTTTTTTTCCCCCGGGGGGAGGGGGGCCGGAACTATCCCCCCCCCCGGGGGGGTGTCTAAATTTTGGGGGGGGCGATAGATGACAGCATCTGTTCAACTTATGTGTGCGTGTTGTGTGTGGTCTGGTCTTTCTTGACGCAGGTTTATAAGCGCGTCTCTGACAGTCACACAAACCTGAATATATGCTCTACCATCAACCACTCGTTGCATTTGAGCATTTCTACTATCGTAATTTATGCTTTAGCACCTGATTTAAAATATGTCTCCAACCTGAAATGGTTTGCAGTGAAAGAGATGAACAATATCTAACGAGTCTGAATTACAATGAGGCAGATAATAGTGACCGAGCCTCATAACAGAACCTGTTTTACATCACAAGACCACTCTTTGCTACGGATCCCCATAATGCATATATTATTTGAATAACAATCTCCTTGGAAATGAAGCATTCGACAGACATGTCAGTGACTTCCCTATGATGGAGTTAAGATGTTCTTTAAAACAATTAGGATGTTGCTTTTGTTAATAGGAAAATTAATAAGGTTGCCATAGCCGGATTTAAAGATTTGCCGCCTGGTAGGCTACGATTTGCCGCCCCAGTCACAATATTCTCCCACTTCGGTGAAAGGTATCTGGGTGCTGCAAAATAGGGTTTTAGTTTAGTTTTTTGAAATATCGTGCGGCACTTAGAGCTACCCGGAGGGCTATTGGCGAGGGCGTCCCGTATTTAGAACAACACAAAATAGGGTTGTTATGTCCTGTTTTAATAGATACACATATTAGAAATCATCTATGTACCCTTACACAATAAAATCGAAAGGGAAATATGTGAATTTTTTTTAACTGTTCTACTATTTGCTTTCACTTCGAAATCCGGAGGATGGGTTGCACTTGCCCTTGCAGGCGACCTGCTTGTTACGAAATATTAGTACTATATATACGTTTACGGTTTGCGCATTAATGAAATTATTTGTTTTTCTTTCTTAAAAATATTCGTAGCTTTATAATATATTTTTATGCCGAATATCGCTTTAATTGGTCGTAAAATTTGTCGCCCCAAAAAAATTCGCCGCTCTGGCACAGCCTACCTTAGCCTATTTAGAAAGTCGGCACCTGGACTTGCCATTTTACTATTGATAAATTCTACTACTCGCGTTAAAATCCCAATATTGGGAACATTTTACTTAACTGGCGTCGCCTAGAGTACTCGTGTGGTTTTGGCGATGCGTACTTCAAGTAACTTATATTAGGTTTAGTTTTGAATTCTGTCGCACTAAGAAACTTCACCGAGGGCTCTTGCGTCATACTATAGAACCCACAGTCAAGTGACGAGCAGAAACTGAGTAGGCACCAAACGCAAATTTTAGGACGACATTGTATTCATAATTGCACTTTGGAGCATATTAACTACAGGTCCCTCTCTACACTAGGCGATCGACTCTAGAACACTTCTGAAACCCACCGAGTATATGCGGAGTACGCGCTCGTAAATGTGTTGGGTCCGAAAAAGTCATGTGGTCGGTTTATTGCGCAGTTTACCACGGGTATAGGTCCCGCGAAACTATTTACCTCCCCTTCGGGACATGTCTAAATTGTGGAGTTGGGCGAATAGAATTGCCAGCATCTGTCTTGTATGTGTGTGTATGTCGTGTCCGTCCTTCTAGACTGAAGGTTTATAAGCGGGTCTTTGTGACCAAGCACACAAGCTTAAAAAATATATGTCTTCCAACCATCTTCTACACTCCTTAAAACAAACGACAGTTTTTAAAACTCAGTCCTGAGTTAATTTCCACTCTTTTTCCGGTGTGCCGAAAATTGCACTTCCCCTATAGGTTGGATTTCACTCTTTTTCGGAGTGGTATAAAAGAAATCAAAGAAAACATCTGCGTCCTACACTCTTAAAACGAAACGGTTTTAACTCAGTCTGAGTTAATTTCCACTCTTTCCGGTGTCCGAAAATGCACTTCCTCCTATAGGAATTGAATTTTCACTCTTTTTTTTAAGAGTGTAACAACTAGGTTTTATCTCGTATCGGACATTTGGGCGGCACCAGACCTTTTACAGGTCGGTAGTTTTTTGGCATGCCACGGCTGAACCTTTGACCTTTCGCATGGAAGGCAATATTTTCCGACTGGTCTCCGCCTAACCCCTTTTACAATTGGTAAACATAGTTTTTATCTACAGCTGTTTTAGAGACAGTTTTAAAGACTCATTACGTCACCTTGGAGTTTTTAATGTAACAGTGAAAAAGGACTTATAACACATGTTAACACAATAGTTCAATGCATCTTCACGTATAACGATACAGTATTGGATTCAGAAGTATCCTCCCTCCACATAAACACCGTTTATATTGTTAAATTACAAGAATCCGGTAGTACACTAAAATACAAATTCTACCACATGCAATGGGGTAGAATCGCAACCTCAATATGGCCATACACACAATATGCCTACACACTACTGCAACCTCAATAGTTCCTTGAAACAACTAGGTGCGCTAGATTTTTTACCATCTCGTTCCTACCATATTCTAATACAACGCTAGCAATGTATAAAAGCCTAGGTAACTCATCTCCGCTTGGTGATCCTTTTGGTAGACTGTGGGGTTACTGAGTCCGCTAAATCTGTTGTGTGCCCAATGCTTTTAATAATAGGACTTTAAGACACTTATATCGCATCTTACGCTATTTGTATTTACCTTACTGCCCTTAGCACTTTTAATTATTGCAAATTCAATGCCTATTCCCCCATTACAATCCCTAAATTACTTCATACAAGATAATTAAACATGAGGGGAAAAAAAGAAAAAAAAAAATACAACTTCTTGGATATCTGTATTATAGTTATATTATTAGTGCCAAAAAATGTAATCCTTGGAGCAGCAGACACAATTACACTCATCCTTCATATTACAAGTCTTATTTTCCCATTTATTACCTTATTCCCCATTACAACCTTTAATTTACTTCATTCAATAAGAATAAAAACAAAAACTACCTTATGAACATCTGTATTACAGTCAGATTACTATTATTGATGTAAACTTGTAGCAGGCAGGCACAAGAAATCTATCCTTCAGTATTAAAAACTTATTCCTCATTATTATCTTTTCCCACCATTACAATGAAATTTACTTCATCAATACTAATTAAGCATAAGAATAAAAGCAAAAAAACTAGCCACCGATATCTGTATTACCATTTATATTAGAACTTGATGTATTTCTTGAGCAGCAGCACAAGAACTCATAGGTTAATCATGTTAAAAGCCTATCCTCATTTTTACGTATTTTCCCACTTAATCTACCCCATAAATGCTAATCAAGCATAAGAATAACAATACAACTACTTTAAGCTACTCTATTAGATTACTACAACTGAATCACTGATGTAATCCTTGGAGCGCAGACACAAGAACCCCTGGGGTTAATCATTTAAAACTACCCCTCATTTTTACGATTCCCCAAACTTTTAATCTACCCCATTCAATGCTAATCAAGCATAAGAATAACAATCAACTACTTTAGCATCTCTATTGGAGTTACATTACAATGGAAACGGATGTAATCCTTGGAGCCGCAGACACAAGAATCATCAGGTTAGTCATTTTTTTAAGAGGACGTCACCCCTATTAATTAATGCAATTTAGTTTTGAAATCACAACTTTTGCAAAAGAATTGCTTTGCCATGTTTCCCTTTTCGCCACGTATTGGGAATCATCATAACATCAATTTTTAAAAAAAATGAAAAGAAAAAACATCCGGTTATTAATTATTAATTGATAAATTTTTTAAAAAAGTGTCGCCATCTGCTGGTATTTTTGCATTTAAAAATTCAAATATTATAATTACATAACTAAAATAAAAATTTTTGTTTCAAATTTTTTTTCATTTCGATTTGTGTTGATTCCCATACCCGGGAAAAAGGCTAACATGACAAATACTTCTTCGAAGTTGTGATTTTCCCCCAAATAATCATTCCCCACAGCCACTATTGTCTAACAAGATATCTATGTTAATCTACGTGATCCATTGCCGTTTGAGAAGCTATTGGACATCTAGGGGAAACTGTTCACAAAATCTATTCTTTGGATATCTTTAATATATGGGGTAACTATTTGACAAGACATTTAGAATCTAATAGATAAGCATTAACTCTTATTTGTTAGACATCGATATTCTGGATATCTAAAGATGCGCCCCGTCGTTATATTTTCGATTACCAAAAATATTTCTATTAGATGTCAAAACAAGGGTTCGAAATATTGGTTTTTGTGTTAGTTCTTCGTAAAAAAAATGGAAATTTTCGAAGCTTCGTGATGAATTTTCTCATTTTTCTTACTTTTGCATTCCCATTATCCACTACACGTCTATAAAGGGGCCTATGATGTCTATAAAATTTATATAACTGGAATTCAACTTATATCCCTAGTATCCCCTTTTTAACTAAACTGAATTATGAGGGCATAAAAATTATAAAATCTTACTAAATTGACGCCATATCTAAAATACGTAATGTATATCTATTGTCGTCTCTGCAACCAATAAAAGTCATTTGGGTCCCCTGTTTGGGTTGGTTTCAACTTTTATGGGTATTTTGGTATGATACCAAAATTTTTAAAAACTGATGAATGATTCTAAAAAAGTAAATATGTAAA
Organism: Oedothorax gibbosus; assembly: GCA_019343175.1. Lineage (NCBI taxonomy): Eukaryota > Metazoa > Arthropoda > Arachnida > Araneae > Linyphiidae > Oedothorax > Oedothorax gibbosus. The sequence goes on from JAFNEN010005030.1 coordinate 10,442, forward strand.
AAAAAGTTCATCTCCCAAAAATAAATTTGATTTCCCAGTTTCACGCGTTTTTTTTTAAAAAATATTACTTAAGAAAAGGTCTTTAACATTTAAAAAAAATTGTATATGTTATGCTATATTTTTTTAATTTGGATTTAAATTTGTAAACTTTTATGCCTGTTTTTAAAAAAGATTGGGGAAAAAAAAGAGGTTTTTCTGAAAAATACAGAAAGGGGATTTATGATATCCGAAAATTTATAACTATTATTTTAATTACTAATAGTTGGAAAAAAAAATTACTTTTACTTTTTTTATTTTTTTAATATTACAGATTGCACATGACAGTCCAGTTAGTGGTTTAAAAAAAAAAAAAAAAAAAAAAAAAAAAAAAAAAAAAAAAAAAAAAAAAAAACCCAAGTACACTCGATTAAAGCGCCATAAACTCCTCGAGGGGGGAAAAACGCCAAACGTTATGGCAAACCTTTCACCAGGCAACGTGCTAAGATAGACCGTGTGGATAGTGGGTGAATTGATGAGGGAGAGGGAAAGGACCCTATGAAAGGCGTTCCGCGGGGAGGGCGGGGAAAGGAAATGGGGGTTTCAAACGTGGAACACACCAAAAACCCCACCCCAAGGTTTTAAATAAAAGGAAGAAGGCTAGAAGCCCCCACCGCCCCACACAAACTGCGTCGGTGGTCTCTCAAAAAAAAAAAAAAAAAAAAAAAAAAAAAAAAAAAAAAAAAAAAAAAAAAAAAAAAAAAAAAAAAAAGTGGGTGAGGGCGCGGGGAAAGGGTGTGCGGTGGGTTTGGTGTGTCACCGGGTCTGGGGTATGGGGGTGTGCGGTGGGGTGGTCAAAAAAAAAAAACAAAAACACAAATAACCTAGGGGGAAAAACTAAGTTGACGGTCGACAGAAAGTGTAACAACATTCTGTGATTCGGACTTCAGAAGAAGGGAAGGGCAAGGAATGGAATCCGCGTGCGTCGTTATTTGGCCTTGGCATCGCTATCTTTATGCAAGATGAATTATATTCGGAAGAAAGTTCAGAGGAATTGAAATGTTTTGTTTTGTGTTTTTTGTTGTGGTTTTTTGGTTCTTGTTAAAAACAAACAAAACATAGAGGATAATTATTTTGGTTTTGCGACATGTTAAAGTCAAATACGAAAAGTTTACGACAATAGTTTCGATTGAAAGCCCAACCTCTTTAAATATGTGATGTGTTGTATATCAAAAACAAAAGAGATATATATTTTAAATTAAATACTTGAAACGATGTATACATGATAAATTAAAATTAATAATAAATTGTTCCCGAATGTACTTGTATGCAGCTAGCATACTTGAACTTTTGCTATACAATAAAACTACATCATTTAAAAATTCTTTTAATTTTGATATGAATATGTTATGAACTAGACCGTTGTTATTTAAGCTCCAAAATAAATGTTCCAATTAAATGAAATTAAAATTTAAAAAAAAAATAAAGCTTAACTAGCTTTTTTTGTGATGAATTATTAAATTGCCGGCAGTTTTTTTTTTAATTTATTTTTAAAAAAAAAATATGCACAAAGGGGTTTTTATCTCTAGAAGGAGTAAACAAAACGAGGTTAAAATTAAAACATATATTACAACATTTTAGCCGGAAAATCCATGTATATCCATTTTCGTTCTTTAATTAATGATTTTTTGTAATTTAAAATAATCTCTATTTGAATGATCTTGCTGTTCCTTACACAAACAATGAAGATCTCCATCCTCCTCATTGGTGAAAAAATGAAAAACAAAAAAAAAAATAAAAAAAAAAAAAAAAATAAAAAAAAATAATAAAAAACATTAAATTAATAAATAAAATAAATAAAATAAAATAAAAAATAATAAAAAAAAAAAAAATAAATTAATTAAATTAAAATCAAATAAAAAAAAAAAAATAATTAAACATAATTAATAAAATTTTCGGGTTTCCGCCATTTTGACATCCTGACCACTCCAGGCGACAGACGTAAAAAATTCAGCGGAGGTGAACGGCAGTGGACAACTGGCTTGGGTCCGCTCGCTAGCGAAGCGAGTGGGAAACCAACAAACGGCAAGTCGGCCGTGAGCCCTCACTTCAGAGGGGGCCGTAAAAATTTGCCTTTAAAAAATAATTAATAATAATGGTGGAGAAAATTTGTGCCAAAATAGTTGTTTCAAAAAAAAAAAATCAATTGAATTAAGTGGGCCCACATTAATATTTTTTCAAAGGCGAGTAACCCCCGATAATTATTATTTCTTTGTATTTTTTTTTTTTTTTTAAACATTCTTAATTATCCATGCGAAAAATAAATCTTAGTTATTTAAACTGTATATGACATGACAAGATAATAGGTCTCTGATGGTTAATCCTAATGGGCATAAAATAAATACCTTTAACATTTTGGTAGGCCTATTTTTTCTCATAGTACAATCGATGTAGGTATGTTGCCATAGCAGTTGAGTATAAGAAAGAAGAGGAGTCGCATCAGAAGCACCTGTTTTAACATGCAAGGAGAGGGAAAAAAAAGCCAGGTCTGCATCAGAAGCACCTGTTTGTTTACCAGTGCAAGGAAAAACAGCAGTCTGCATCAGAAGCACTTTTTGTAACGTGGTTGTGTATAGCGAAAAAAGCAGTGTGGGAGGGAAGCATCTTAAATCTCCTAGGGATGTAGTTTTTATCGTTGCACTAGGAGGGCCATTGGCGATTGTAGATATTTAAAAAAAGCAAATCAAAAAAATTAAAAAAACATCGGCAAGTGACGAGGTCGAGTAGACAACCGTGTTCATGAGAAAAAAATTAAAAAGAAAAAAATTTTAAGAAGAAAAACTGTGTGAGTTATGGCTGTGAGTATATTAAAAATAAAAAGAAAAAATATAGATATGATTGTCAAATGGAGATGAGAACCCCTAACTTGTAATTAGCGATACTCGACTGTTGTCTGCATTGTGGAAAATTGACACTGTGTTTTGGTTACCAAATGGAGAATACGTGTGGACTTGAGCAAGAGTTAATGTTCAGTCTCGGACCAATATTGGTCGACGAGTGTATTTAATTATTTTCGTAAATGTCGGAAGGAGGTAGGGTTTGTTTACGATTATCCGCAAAGTTTGCAATTTTTTTTTTTTTTTTTTTTTTTTTACAAATGGGACGAACGCCGCGATCCTTTTGTGATTTGATGAATGAAACCAGAATTATATATATATTTTTGCACCGGAATTCAACAAACCTATTTTAAGGCATAATTTTTAGGGGAGGACTCTGTCGGCAATGCTTAAAAAAATTTAATTTTTTTTTTTTTTTTAAAAATTTCCATCATCGACGATATGTACCGGGCCGGTCTTTCTTAGCGAGGGGGGAAACAAAAAGGAGGAAAACGGAACTAGTCAGGGAAAATTTGATTTGTGTCTTTAACATTTAGTGATTTACGTGAAAAAAGCGATTGTCTACGAAAACGTCCCGATTTAAAAACGTAGCTTGATTTTGGTGTTTTCCGGTAAAAAAAAAAACCTTTAAAAAAAAAGTTTAAAAAAAAAAAGGGAAAAAAAAGGAAAATTTTGGGGGGGGAAAAATTGAAAAATATAAAATTTTTTCCAGGGATGAGTTTTTAATTTTTGGAATGGAAGGGGGGGTTGGAGAACCCGGGGCCCCAAATGAAATTTGATAAAGACAAATTTTTTTTTAAAAAAAAGGGAATTTTAATTGGGAAAAAATTAAAATAAAAAAAAACTTAGTTTGATTCCCCTTTTTTTTTTGGAAAATGAAATAGGGGGATACTGGGGGTTTTTCCCCCAAATTTTTTGGGAAGGAATTAACACTTTTTTTTTTGGGGTTGGGAAACCAAAATTTTTTTTTAAGAAAAAATTTGTCCCTTTTTCAGGGGGAACCAAAAATTTGGGAAAAAACCGGAAAATTTTTTTTAAATTAAGAAAAAATTGTTTTTGAAAAATACCCCCAATTTGTTTTTTTTTAATGGGAAAAAAACCCCTGAAAAAAAATTTGGCCCCGGGTTACAAAAAGGGAAAGAAAAAATAAAGGGGCCCCTTTTTTTTTAAAAAAAAAAAGAATTGGGAAACCCCCCCCAAAAAACCAAAAGGGGGAAGGGTTTTTTTTCAAAATTAGGGGAAAAAACAAAAAGTCCGAAAAACCCAATAAAAAAGTTGGGGGTGGTTTTAAATTTATTTTTGTTGTTTAAACTAAGGATTTTAACCCCAAATAAAATTTATGGAATTTAAACCCCCTTTTAAAAAAGGTTTTTTTTTTTTTTTTTGGAAAAGGTTTTTAAACAAAATTTTTAACGGGAAAAAAATTTTTGAGGGGAAATCCAATCATTCCAAAAATTTTCAAATGGATTTTCCCAAATTATTTTTTCCAAAGGGTTTTTTGGAAATTCCCCCAAAAACTCAACAAATTATTTTCTTTTCGCAACAACCCAGAAACCCGTTAAAAAACCGGGGCTAATTTTTTTTTTTGGGCCCCCCCAAGTTTTTTCCCCCAAAAAAAAATATTTTTTGATTAAAAAAACGGGGAACCCGGTTGGGTTTTTGTTCGAAAACGTTTACTTTTTTTGGGTTGGAGAAAACCAAAGGTTTTCCCATCTTTTTCCAAATCAAGGGGAACCGGGGAAAAAAATTTTTTTCCCCGGGAAAAAATAAAAAGTTTCAAAGGAAAAGGAAATTTTTGCAAAAAAATTACCAAAACCTACCCCAAAAAAAAAGTCCCAAAAACCTTTTGAGCCAAAAAAAATATTTTTTTTCAAAAACAATTGGGAAAAAAAAAGAACTAAAAGATGGCCATATCCGGAAGTTTTCCAAAAAAGCCTCTTCCCTATAAAAATTTGGGGCAAATTAAAAAATAAAAAGGAGGCCTTTTTTCCCAAAGGAAAAAAATGAAAAAACAGGGGGTTTTGAGCCATAATTTTTCCAATCCCTTGAATTTAATTTAATTTGGGAGGAAAAGTGTTTTCCCCCCTTTCAAAATTATGGGGGTTTTCCCCCGTTTTTTTAAAAACCGGGAAATTCTGGAAAAAACCAAACACCCAAAAAGGGGGTAGTTTTTTGAAGGCCCCAAAAAAAAAGGTTTTTAAAAAAAAAAAAAATTTTGGGGGCCCTTTTTCCCCCCCCCCGAAACCCAAAAAAAAAAAGGAAAATTTTCCCCAAAAAAAAATTTTTTTTTTTTTTAAAAAAAAAAGGGGGGGCCCCCCCCGGGAAAGGGCCCAGGGAATTTCTTTTCAAAAAAAGCCCTTTTCCCCCTTTTTTTTTTTGGGGGGGGGGTTTTTTCCCCCCCCCCCCAAAAAAAAAAAAAACAAAAAACCCCCAATTTTTGGGCAAAAAAATGGGAAAAAAAAACCCCAACTTTTTTTAAAAAAAAAATTTTTAAAAAA